>CAIGRP010043786.1:0-30058 GCA_903798385.1 Fraxinus cuspidata
AATTGGTTTTTAACAATAAATCTTTTGATTAGAGTGTCGAGATGAAAGCTTCTAATTGAGTTATAAAAAATGAATAATTGACATTGAATGATCCGATCTAATTGAGAAATTTCCGACGCTTCACTGTTTTAACTCATTGATTTTAATTTCATTACTCGATCCATTGATATTTAAATTTTATTTCAAAAAATAAATCATTTTCAAACAATTCACGAAAAAAATCCTAATTTGTTGAATCTTTGAGTATTTTTCTACCTTCCTATGAAATCGATACCCCAAAGTTGTGCTACAATTACTGCGTTTTTTCTCTTTTCCTCTATATAATTGAATGTTTTAATTTGATGGGTTCCAGTCACGTTTATAGGTAGAGAGTTGTAGTTTCATAAGCCATATAAAATTACCCACTTTTCCATCAAATTAGACATTTATAAACTCCTACTTCTCAATGACCAATATGATTTTAGCAATAATAACTCACTTTAATTAATTTATTAATCATATTACTTGGGCCACATTAATTAGTCTTACAGATTTTTTCGTACATTCAGATTTCTTGATTCTTAGAAAAAATAAGTGGGCAGGGTTTGGTAGTGGCAAGAGTGGATAGTGGTGGAGAGGGTTTTGTGACGAGTTTCGCAATAGTGGAGAGGCTAAATATATTCACATCACAATTTTTAATAACTTTACTACATTTGAATTGCATGAAATGTTTATAATCTTTACACACTATGACTTTTATGTCTCAAACTTTTTTCATGGCATTCTAATTCTTAGATCAGCATAAATTATTCCTAATTATGGGGTTTCTCAAAAATTTCCTTTAAGATAGAGTAAAAAATAAAAATAAAGTCATTATATTTTTGAATAAGCAAAATAAATAATACTACAAAAATTCGATTTAATATTTGAACCTTATTTTAAAACGTGTTATTAATACTTTTTTGTATGAAAATCATGATTGAGGACAAGATTTTTGATCAATAAAGTGTTAAAAATAAGAATAAGATGAAGAAAAAAAATTAAGAATACAAGTATCATAATGATTAAATGTTAATGGCCTTTAATGTAATTAAAATATAGGTATTATAAAAAAATATGCTGTGAATATAAAACCTAATTTGAAATTGTGAAAGATAAGGAGGTGGTGTTGTAATTTCCTCAATTACTCTATGAGAACAATACATATATCGGGTGTTTACCATACACCATTTCGATTTTAAGAAATAAGTTTTAAACATTCAAAAGTCATATATTATATTCCAACAAATATTCATCATAAATTCGAGCATTCAGTTATGACATGTTTTCATTTCAAACAAGACTATCCAATTTAACAAAATGTGACCATCGGACGAAAGAGGAAAGATATAGAGAACTCTAAAAAACAATTAACTTCAATTCCCAATGTCGGAATCTAACTCGTTGAAAATCGCTAAATTATCGAAGTCATAAATTGTAAATTATTGACACTATAGAGCAGGTTTTTTTTTTTTTTTTGAAGGCAATGATCACAACTAGATATGATAATAGAAGTAGTGAATTAAGTTTGGCGATAATTTCGAAGTAGGTTTAAACTGTTTCGAAGTTACAATTGATGGAGGATAACATTTTATTGTTGGCGGAACTTCATATTTTTAAGTTGATGAAGCAGTGCTAAAGCTCTAATTGTGAATTGCTGTGATGAAAATTGAAAGGATCCATTGGTATGTAAATTGTGACATTGGAAAGATCATTTGGCCTATAAATTGTAAGTTGCTCTGATGGAAATTGAAAAGATCAATTGTTACCTATGGTATTGATTCAATGGCCTTGTAACCAATTCTCCATGATATGTGACCTGTTAATATGGATATGTGACCGATGCACTACGACATGTGACATGTAAATTGTTACTGATGATATTGATCCAATGGTCTGTAACCAATTTTGTTGGTTTTGTAATATGTGACATGTAACCTATTAGCTGTGATATTGATCCAATAACATATGATTAGTTCTCTTGGATCTGTGACCGGTGGACATTGATCTCTTAAATATGCAATATGACTTGTAACAAATGAACTTTGACATGTTATTAGTACACAAAGACACATAATATTTGATCTGTGACAGATGATTTTGATCAGCGATCTATATAATATGACATGAGACTTGTAGAGTGTGACCTGTGAATCATAACTTGTGATCCATGAAAATAAATCCGTGATCAATTCTATTTGATCCTTGACTTGTGGACAATGATATGTGACTTGCGAACAAATTGTGAGTTACGATTACAAATTTAGTCACAATCTTACATTATTTAAGTCACATATTATTTAATTGTCACATATTATCTATTTTAGTGATAATATATTATTTTATTGATTACAAATTAACCCAATTTATTTGTCACAATCACCCAATATTTGGTCACCAACACCCTACCCCACCCACACCCTACCAACCAACCATCTCTTTACCTCAACTGTGAGCACCACCTACGCCACCATCTCAACATTACCATCATCACCTACACCATCACCTACTCAGCATTACAATCACCATCTACACCATCACCACCATCATTTACAAACCACCAACAAAATCACCCAAAACTCTAAGTAGAAAATCAGAGGAAGAAACTACCCAAAAATCACTCCCAAAAACTTCATCACCACTGCGTGACTGCATCATTATCGCTATATGGTGCGCGGCTTCTCTACAAAGCATTGCTCCATGGCGCGACTTTACACGTGACCACTGTGAGCACTGTCGTATTCCAACGATTGTGTGAGGGAGAGGTTAGATAGAGGAGGAAGAGGAGATAGAGAAGGGAAATGAAGAGAGCGAAGGGAAATGATTGTTAGGGAGTGAATTTGTTAGGGTGGATGAAATGGGGTGGGGGTGTGGTGAATATTTGTATTAATTTAATTTTTAAATATTATTATTAATATTAAAAATTTTTATTATCGCCTGATTTTTGAATAAAAAACTTTTAAACTTACACTTCGTTTAACTCCCATTATTCTTCATTAAATTATAATTTATTTTTCTATCTCTTCTTATCATCTACACATTCTTCAATAAAATAATTTTACACGTAGGTTCAAAAACTTTTCCTTCTTTTATAATCGCATATTTTACAAAAAAAAAGACTATTACACTCATTATAATATGGAATATTGGTGACCAAACGAACACTTAGGGCCCGTTCTCTCTACCATTTTTAAGACGCTTTCTGTTTTCGATTTTTTAAAACAGTGAAAACGCGTTCTCTTTCCCATTTTCGAAAACGCGTTTTTGAAAACAAGTTAAAAATTTATAAAGAAAACCAAAAACGACAAATTTGTCGTTTTGAGTGTTTTAATCCAAAACGACAAATTTGTCGTTTTGAGTGTTTTCAGTAATAATCAAATCAAAATTTTCAAAACGCGTTTCGGGTGTTTTCAAAACAATTTTTCAAAATACCAAAAAGAACACATTTTCAACAATCTCAAAATAGACACTAAAAACACAAAACGAATTCAAAACTCAAAATACAAAATTAACAAAGAGAACAGCTCCTTAATTTTTGAGTTGAAAATGTTAGAAACTTCTGTGGGTTCTTAACTAGCCAAGTGGACTTTACTTCTTCCTTACGCAATACGAAAAGGCCCATTGGGCCAAGAATCTAGCACTAATCGTTAATTAAAAGTGGTTGGTTTGCTCGGCCTTCTCTCTCGCCTTCTACTCGCCTCCTATTTCGATCCCCGTCTGATACAATTTTCCATTTCTGTTCTTGATTGAAATCATCATATTTTCATTAATAATCCATCTCTAAATTAATAATTCACATCGGTGCTTTTTTTTTTTTCCGATCTTTTAAGGTAAGAGTCACTAAATAACACTGTTTTTCGATGTTAATATTTGGTTTTAATTGTCATCCTTATAGATTGATTTTCACAAATTTGGAATCTTTTGAACCAGTACGGGGCAATATATGATCAACATTAGAGTTTAAGTTTGAAAATTAGCAATGCATTGTTTAAGTAAACTAGATCTGTTTCTAAGTATGTGTAACATTCACTCGACTTTTATTGGTTGTACAATTTTTGTTAATTTGTGATTATTCTTTGCCAAGTTTTATCTCTTTTTTGTTTCTTACGTCATCTTTTTCGTAATGGGAAATTCTTATTTATTCGGTTAGTCAATTTTGGCATGTTTTGGTTTCAATTTTTGAATTGTTTGGATTCCATGCTTGCATTGACCACCATATTTTTGAAAATCCCAATTTATGAAATTTCTTGATATTATGCTGAGCTAGAAAGAAGAGGGAAAGGTTCATTTCGGTGGAAAAATGAATTAAGTTTTTTTTTTTTGGGTTTTAACAAAATGTTTGATTTCACTTCAATTCGGGATCTTTGTAATTGTTGGATTTCTGCAGGATCTAAGTGATGTTGCTTGTCAGTGATTTAAATTTACCTCTTTTGAGTAAAGTTTCAACATTTATTTGCGAATAGTGTGATGGCGTAGTTTTATGGTCTTTCAGGTAAACCTGCACCATAAGTAAATCAGATGAGTTCTCTATAAGGTCAAGTACGTAGTTTAGACAATGGAAGAAGAAGAAGAAACAAGGGACAATAGAGGATTTTCTGGTAGGAATTCTGAAACCCATGGAGAAGGAACTGATTTAGACAATACTGTAGAAACATCTCTTACAGAAAAAGTTGAGGTACATAGTGATATTGCAGATAGTGAAGGTACCAATGTAGTTTTGCAAGGAGTTGATTCATCTTCTCCTGTTGTAGATGATGATCTTTTTGAGCATGTACCATTGAAAGAACATAATAAAAATGCTGAGGATGTGAATGAGTCTTTGAGTCCAGATAATTTGAGATATTCGTCTGGTGGAAGTGAAGAAACATTTGAGTTTTCCTTTGGAAATGTTCCAACCTCAGGATTTAATTCTCCCCCAGATGCAGAGGTGCATCATGATCGCCATTTTTCAAGCCCCGGGCCCAAGAGAGATTTGACTAATAACGTTACGGTATCCTCTTCAGCTAGTCTTGATTCTGCTCTGCATTTATACGGAGATAGTGGATACTCTCCTGTTGAGTCCCCTCAAAAGCCCAAGCCTAAACAGGTTATGCTTAATGTGTCTCCGGAGCTATTGCATTTAGTAGATTCTGCTATAATGGGCAAAACGGAAAGCTTGGAAAAGCTGAAGAATATTGTGAGTGGTGTTGAGAGTTTTGAGAATGGCGAGGAGGCTGTTACCATTGCTTACTTGGTAGTTGATTCGCTTCTTGCCACGATGGGAGGTGTTGAGTCTTTTGAAGGGGATGAAGATGACAATCCTCCTAGTGTTATGCTGAACTCTAGGGCTGCCATTGTGTCAGGTGAGCTCATTCCTTGGCTTCCTGCTGTTGGGGATTTTGAGGGTGTCATGTCTCCTAGGAGTCGGATGGTAAGAGGTTTGCTTGCTATATTGCGTGCTTGCACTAGGAACAGACATATGTGCTGTGTGGCTGGTTTATTGGGGGTGCTGCTATACTCAGCTGAGAGAATTTTTGTTCATGATGTTGGTTCAACTGAGAAATCGGAATGGGATGGAACTCCTCTTTGCTCCTGCATTCAGTACTTAGCTGGTCATTCTCTTAGTCCAAGTGACCTGCATCAGTGGCTTCATGTCATTACAAAACTACTTACCACCCCGTGGGCAGCTCGTTTAGTTCTTTCTCTGGAGAAAGCTATGGGTGGAAAAGAGGTCAGGGGTCCAGCATGTACTTTTGAGTTCGATGGTGAAAGCTCTGGTCTGCTTGGTCCGGGAGAGAGCCGATGGCCTTTTACTAATGGATTTGCATTTGCAACTTGGATCTACATTGAGTCATTTGCAGATAATTTAAGCACAGCAACTACAGCTGCTGCAATTGCAGCTGCGGCAGCTGCCACATCAGGGAAATCATCTCATATGTCGGCGGCAGCTGCTGCTAGTGCTCTAGCTGGTGAAGGCACAGCACACATGCCTCGACTGTTCAGTTTCTTATCTGCTGATAATCAGGGGATGGAGGCATATTTCCATGCACAATTTTTGGTTGTTGAATGTGTGAGTGGGAAGGGGAGGAAATCTTCTTTGCATTTTACTCATGCGTTCAAGCCACAGTGTTGGTACTTTATTGGCCTTGAACATACTTGCAAGCAGGCGCTCCTTGGAAAGTCAGAGAGTGAGCTAAGGTTGTACGTAGATGGTTCTCTGTATGAAAGTCGTCATTTTGATTTCCCACGAATTTCCAAGCCACTGGCATTTTGCTGCATTGGGACTAATCCTCCGCCAACTATAGCTGGTTTACAACGTCGTCGTCGTCAATGCCCTTTGTTTGCTGAGATGGGGCCTGTATATATTTTTAAGGAATCTATTGGGCCAGAGAGAATGGCACGGTTGGCTTCTAGGGGAGGGGATGTGCTGCCTTCTTTTGGCAGTGGGGCTGGGTCCCCATGGCTAGCCACAACTGACCATGTCCAAAGTATGGCACAAGACAGTGCAATTCTGGATGCAGAAATTGCTGGATGTCTTCATCTACTTTATCATCCCAACTTACTCAGTGGGCGGTACTGTCCAGATGCTTCTCCTTCTGGTGCTGCAGGTATCAGAAGCTCTACATTTTAGGAAAGTTAAACCAAAATTAACAATCTGATGTCCAGTTATTGTTGTCTTCAATTTTTATTTCATGCAAGATTCTACCACGTAATGTGTCCTCTTGATCTATGATCATATCTGGAGCTTGTTTCGTAACTCTAGAGTAATTGAATTTCCTTTGAACTGCCAGAATTTAGAGACCATTTGTATCAGGATAATGTTTGCTGAGAAGATATATTTCCCTCTCTTTGGGGGGATTGGAATAGTTTCCAAAATATTTCTTTCTTTTACATTTTCCTTTAGTTTTAACTATTTGATTTTGTTGTTGTTCTCTGTAATTAAATAGGAATAGAGACTATGTCGAGATAAGGTGTGTTTGAGTTGAGTTGCTATTTTCGTGCTCAAGCTGATTGCTTCTGGAATTTTAAATCATATACGTAGGCTTGACTTTGTCTATTAATTTGTGGGAACATAATGCACAGGACCTTCTCCCAAAATCTATTGCACACAGTCTCACTAGAATAGAGTTCTTGCTTCTCTTCTCTGCATGCCTACAGCTTGAAACACTTATTCTCTATAATCAACAGTGTGCCTTGGTATTCAGGCATGCTTCGAAGACCTGCGGAGGTTCTTGGTCAAGTGTATGTCGCTACAAGAGTACGGCCAACAGAAGCTCTCTGGGCCCTGGCTCATGGAGGTCCAATGTCCTTACTTCCACTAGTGGTGAGCAACGTGAATGAGAATAGCCTGGAACCACTCCAAAATGACCTCTCTTTGTCTTCGGTCACTACTTCTCTTGCTGCTCCCATATTCAGAATTATCTCTTTGGCCATTCAACACCCTGGGAACAATGAAGAGTTGTGTCGCAGAAGAGGCCCTGAAGTTTTATCGAGAATCTTAAATTATCTCCTGCTAACTTTGTCGTCGCTCAACGTTTCAAATGACTATGGAGTTGGAGATGAGGAACTTGTATCTGCCATTGTCTCTTTATGTCAGTCTCAGAAGTTTAACCATTCACTCAAAGTGCAGCTTTTTAGTACACTGTTACTTGATCTTAAAATTTGGAGTTTATGCAGCTATGGACTACAAAAAAAGCTTCTGTCTTCAATTGCAGATATGGTTTTCACTGAGTCATCTGTCATGCGAGATGCTAATGCTATTCAGATGCTTTTAGATGGTTGCAGGCGATGCTATTGGACCATTCACGAAAGTGACTCTGTCATTACTTTTTCTATTAACGAGGATGCTCGCCTTGTTGGGGAGGTGAATGCTTTGGTTGATGAACTATTAGTGGTTATTGAACTTTTAGTTGTGGCAGCTCCTCCATCCTTTGCTGTGGAGGATGTTCGGTGTTTACTTGGGTTCATGGTTGACTGCCCTCAACCAAATCAGGTAAAATAGCCATTTATGATAAAACTTGTTTTGTTCCTGTGAATGAATCAATACCTTCTCAGTTCTCATGTTAAGACCTTGTTTGAGCCCCATTTTATCAAAACTCATTTTTTAAAAACTCAATTTCAACCACACAATCTCCAATAAACTAATTTTACACGTAAATCAAAATTTTTTACATTACTTTTAGCCACACATTCTCCAAAAAGGCACTATTCCAAAATACATTTTTTCCCAAAATGGGGCTCAAATAAGGGTTAAGTTCTTGGTTTCAACTATCGAGAGAATTTTTATTTGGCCATGTTTGAGAATTTGTTATTTATGAAAAGTTGCTTAGTGGAATTGATTGAAAACAACTTAATCTAATGAGTATGTACGCTGAATTGTATAATCACAGATGCACAGTTTTTGAGTTGTAGTGACCTCACATTTTTCCTTAAATGGCATAAACCTTCTGGCTTAAGACGCTTCATAGAGTGAACAATTCAAGTTTAGTTGTCTGATGAAGCGTGTTAATTTTTATATTTTTCATAACATTCTATCTTTTTTTGTGCTTTATAGCATAATTATTGAATGTCTTGCTTTTTGTGATATTATGTTATTAGAAATGCTAGAATTTTTAAAACTGCTTGACTCCTTGCTTTAGAAAAACATTTATATAAAATGATATTAATCAAATTGATGGGCTTTTGGTTCGTGGCACAAGAATATTTCTGTGCCCATGACTCGTTATGAAACTGATTTTTCCATCTCTCTACTTTGGAAGAGCTGTTCGAAGTAACTTGATTGAGTCAGTTGCTCAAAATGTGAACAAGGGCAGAGTGTTCTTAGTGTTCAGTTCTCCAGCCAGTCACTTTTCAGTCGTCAAATGAGATATTACATCATTATCAGCTTCTTTCTCATCAAATGGAGTTAATTGGCACTGACTGTAAATGTTTAAAATTATTAGTATTCTTTCTCCTTTAAATTTTCGATATTTTCCTAAATGATCCCTTAACTTTGTTTCTTATATTGTAATTTCAAAATTTGAATAAGAATTTTCGATTGGTTGATCATAAATGCTACGGCTATACTATTTGCATTATAAATTTGTAACAGTTCGTTGTAAATCAATATTGTAGAAGTCATCAAGCTTAATTTTGGCATTGTTGAACTTTAATCATGACCCTACTGGAGAAAATCTGGCTAACAACCTCAACTAGAAGAAATAACCAAGTCTTATTATCAATTAACTTGGTGTGAACAAAAAGAATCATTGGATCTAGCCTTCTATTAAAAGGTCCAATGAAATCAAAACTTTTACAACCACACGTTATGGCCATGATAATGTTGGTCTACTGCTGCCTCTTCTAATGTGTTCTACTAGAATCACATTGCTTTGGTGAATAAGAGTTTCTTTAGGTTATATCGTTGAAATAGGGCTTTTGAGTGCAACCTTCCATGGCAATCAAACTTTCGAGTGCAACCTTCCATGGCAGTCAAATATCTCTCTTATGTTTGACGATTGTTAATGATCAATATTCATATGCTTCTGTCATGAATATTCATGAATAAGCGTCTTGTGAAATTCAAGAGTGAAGGTTGATTGCTTATGGTGATTTCACTGATTTGTTTTTGTCGTCATTCTGTCTGCAAGTTCCTGTGGTTCAGATTTCTTATCAGTTTATAACTTGCCACCATATCTAGATATGGGGTACTTCCAACTTGACAAATTACCGCAAGAGAATTTGTTTTTCCCTAGTTAACAATGTTATATAACATGCTTGTTTTTTAATTATTGGGCACCTTTGAAAGTAACATGTTTAAACCATGTGATATATGACTAGGTTATGTTTGTTTGCATTTCTGACGTTCCTATGCGGCCGTGTTTCCCGGTCCTTTTTTTAATGCTTTGACCCGAAGCGATAGCTTCTAGCTATTTATTATTATTAAAAAGGGAAATGGCTTTTTCAACTGGTGCACAGGAGCGCACTTCTGTTTTCCCTTTACTATATTTTCAGGAAGTACGTGATTGATACCCAAAAGAAAATGCAATGATCTAACTCATTGAATGCTGATATATTATTTAACTTTACATCCTTCAATTTTGACTGCCTCTATGCAAACAATAATGTGGTATCACTATCCTCGAGTATTTGATCTGGTCTCAAATATTATGATTTTAGTCATCCAAAAGTTTAAAAGTATGTCTGACCTCTCTCTTTGAACTTATTCTACTACTTCTCCTTCCAGATTGTCAGGATGCTACACCTGATATATAGGTTGGTGGTTCAACCAAATACATCCAGGGCTAAAACCTTTGCCGATGCATTTAAATCATCAGGTGGCGTGGAAACACTACTTGTTCTTTTGCAGCGAGAAGCGAAAGCTGGAGATATTAATGCTTCAGACTTTTCATCCAAGAGTGATGACGCTTTATCATCCCAGAATACTGAATTAGATATTGGGAACGGGGCTTCAGAAGATATTGGTTATAATGATACAGGACCTATGGATAAAGATGATTTAACTTCACAGGCTAAGGCTTATCGACCCAAGTCTTTTGATGGCTCAATGATATCTAATATTGGAAGGATGTCGTCTATCCCTGAAAATCCTTTTATTAAAAATTTGGGCGGCATAAGTTTTTCGATTAGTGCTGAAAATGCACGGAATAATGTGTATAACATTGACAAAAGTGATGGTATCATCGTTGGCATTATTAACCTCTTGAGTGCTTTGGTAATATCAGGATATCTAAAATTTGATAAGCCTGTTCCCCCAGATGTGACTAACAACATTCTCGGTTTGCTTGAGGGAGGAGGTACCATGTTTGATGATAAGGTCTCCCTCCTTCTATTTGGTTTACAAAAGGCTTTTGAAGCAGCACCAAACAGGCTTTTTACAAGCAGAGTATACACAGCTTTACTGGCTGCCTCGGTATGTCTCATGTTGTCTTCTCTCCTGCTTAGTGCTCCAATGTTGCAGTTTTGTGTGCATTACTCTGGTTACCAAATTTTAGTATATTGCAAATTTTCTACTCCTGAGTAAACTGTGTTTAGTTTTCCTGTTTGGTGAGGAAATGGTTGAAGGCGAGGGGATCAATTTTCTATGCTATTGTTCTTTTGTTGCTGTTCTAAAAATCGCCACTAATGGAACATAATTTGATTTTTTTCCAAAGCTTTATATATAATGTTCTCATGTTGTACATGATCTACTTAATATGTTCTGGCCAACTTTCAACCTTGAGGACAATGGAAGAGGTGCACCTTTAGATGATAGGCACTGATGGAGGGCATTGTTTCTCTGCTATTGTGCTTAGGACTGTGATGCATGGTAATATTGATAGTGACATCTCGCCCTATCATTCGTGGGGGCGAAGTATCTCTACAATGTGTTACGAGTAAATACTTGAGAGGTGACAATGCTTTGGTCACTCTGACAGTTTTGCCCATTGATTTTTTTCTTTTCTAAATATCAGTATCATGATGCTGTGGTCTAAATGGGTCCATCTGAAATTTTCCTCCTGCTCTTGTTACCAGTAGGTTTAATACCTACTATGCTTACATTTGTTAGTCATTTGATTATGTGGAAATATTTTCTTCCTCTCCATCCCATGCTATACGACATATTTCTTGTTTGAGGTTGTGTTCCAAGCAGTCACTTGTGGAAGCACATTCTCATTAAATTTTTAAATTTCCATTTAATGTGTAAATAAATATTGGGACAAAGTAATGCAGACATATCTAATCATTTCAAAATGAAAGTTGAGGGGATTATAGATTTGATGTTAAAACTGTATGTTGAATGACCTCACCTAAAGCTTAAGCTGTTCAAGCGGAGGCAAATTTATTCATTTAAATATTATTTTTAACACGTTCCCTCACGTGCATGTCGGATACATTTTTTCATAAAAAGCATGACACGTGCACAATTTTTATAAATAGATGGTCGTGAGGCTTGAAACCAGATATTTTGTGAGTTCTAATAACATGTTGAACTATCTCTCATTTAAAAGCTTAAGCTATTATGGGGTGGTAAATTTATTAATTTCACTATTGTCTTCAACTCTACGGGTGAGTTGTCAAAAATAAAGTAATGCTAACTCATGCTAATCACCAGTCTAGGTGACAATTAAATGATATATTTATTTAAATTCGAAGTCATAAATTATTTGACAAGCCACGTGGATGGAGAGGATAAATATATTCTTCAAAGTAATGTTTGAGGTAAAATACTTGTTTATTTTACATTTATTGCAACATTACAGAGTAGTAATGTGAGATTGTTTTTGTGAACTTTGAGCCGTTGTTCGCTTAGAAGTGGATGCGGCCTGATCATTGATTAAATTGAGCCCTTGTTTAGGCTCCATTAAAATGAGATTTTTGGGGAAGATGTGTTTTAGAATATTGATTTTTTTGGAAAATGTGGGATTAAAAACAAGGAAAAGTTTTTGACTTACGTATAACATTATTTTATGGGAGAATGTGGTTGAAAATGGATTTTGAACAATTGCATTTTTGGAAAAATGGAGCCCAAACAGGGGCTGAGACTTAAAAAAGAGAATTTTCCCTCTTTTCTACTGATAGTCTTTTGTGATGAATCCAATTATCTATTAGTTGGTGCAATCAGTGTTCAAAGGCATGTATCTCTAAGATGCAATTAATGGCATGATCACTTGAAATAATGGTGAGACCATATGCCTTTGGTGTTGTTGAGTCCCCTTTTGTGGATGTCTGCCTGAGGACCTCTGTGAAGACCTCTGTGAATGTTTTGGAATGGAGGGGGTGAACCGCTTCAAAGCCGAAAGAGATCACTGAGAATTCCTAGTCACCCAGGAAGAAAGCAGTTAAATTTTAAATCGTACAATTAAGGCCTCAGAAATCGGGTTTTTCGAATCTCTCTCTTCCGGCCTGGCTTAAATTCCTAGTACTGGTGCATGTGATATCATGATAATAAATTTATAATAAAGTTGTTCTGGAAGTGTCATAGAAACATTAAACAATGAAGGTCAAATTCCTGATTAAAAATGTCAAATTCCTGATTAAAAATGTTTATGTGCATCATATTTACTTGTAGCAAGTTGTTCAAGTGACCTTTCATCTGTAAGCGATGGAATGATAACGTATTCATGATCTAGTGAGTGGATGACATGCTACCTGATAAGAATTATGAGTGCATCCAATGTTAAATGAGTTGCTGAATTAGAGTATCTGAAAAAGCCTGCATATGAATGATAACCTACATTCAAAGAATTTTCAGTTAATTCTACTTATCAAGGGTTGCTTGATATCTGAGATGCTTCTCTTTTTCAGATAAACATGTCTTCAATGGATGAAGGTCTATACTTGTATGATTCAGGTCACCGCTTTGAGCATCTGCATCTATTGTTGGTTCTTCTTCGTTCTCTTCCATACGCATCTATGGCATTGCAAAGTCGAGCATTACAGGTACTTAGTTGTGGCATGCAAACTAATTGTGCGCTGAATATCTGATTGCAGAACTAACCAGTCATATGCTGTTTCCAGATTCTCTTCTCTATCTTTTCTGGCAAAACTTGATAGATATTTGTGGTTCACTAGGGGACAGGAAAAAGTTCATGCCAATTAAGATTTACGATAGAAGTGTACATCTTGATAAACCTGCATGTCAAGATTTGCTAGAAAAAGGCTTACACAGTGCATCTTCTGGGTTTTCTCCTTTTTTGAGCGTTAATGATCTTTGTGTCTGCTTTTGAAGTTGAAGTGTGACTTGGCTATTGATATGCTAATCATATTTGCCTGACTCCATTTAGCTGGCTTTTGGCTCATTAGTATCTCACAAAGCAGAGCGAAGAAAGAGAAATCATGCATAACGTTTTCTCATCCCGACATTGATTTATGGGTTATTTGCATCATTTTAATTCTACAATGTCATTATTTGGAAAAACAGTTTGCATTTTATGGTGAACTAATAATTTTAATGTATCATCACTTCGAATGATTATTTTATTCACCTGCTTAATGTTTCCTTACCATAGTCCTACTGTTTTTTTAGTTCTTATACTTACTTTTGGTTTCAGGATCTTCTGATTTTGGCATGCAGTCATCCAGAAAATAGAAGCAGTCTTACAAAAATGGATGAATGGCCCGAGTGGATTTTGGAGATCCTCATATCTAATCATGAGGTACTTCCATCAACATTCATATTCAAACATTTATCGATTCTATTTTTGCTATTGCAATCGGAGCGTGAAAAAAGATGTCATATGCATAGTAGGAAGAAAGTCTTTCATGTAGTAATGGTTGGACTGGGTGTTTTTATGATGTCTCTTTTCGTAATATGTTTAATTTAATATGCATGTTTTCACTCTTATCATTCATTTGTACAGAAAAGTGGAAGTAAAAATACAAATTCATCCAGCGCGAGAGATGTAGAAGACTTTATACACAATTTCTCAATTATTATGTTAGAGCATTCTATGCGCCAGAAGGATGGATGGAAGGTTCAAGTTCTTGACTCTTTGTTTTTGCATTGTATCATAAATTGGCCACCAACATTTTTAGAAGAAAATTACGAGATAGAAGTAGCACTACTAGGACATTAACAAGTGAGAATCAATTGAGATGTTATTGATGTTTGCAGTGGAAGACAATAACTAAATTTAAAAGTTAAAATGATAACTTTTTTTGTCATAAATCTGGTAATGCAACTAGACAATCAGAATGTTTTTGAAAAAAAAATACTGCTTATGATTTGAACCGAAATTTGATCTAGAAGAGCTTAGCACCGTGCTCAGTTAATACTGCTGCTTCTATTCCATTTGATCTATAATTTCAAGTTTTATCTTCCTCTAATTTAAATGCGCTAATAGAATCTCTGTTGTGACAGAGTGTAGATAGTACTAAATGAAAAGTTTTTGATGAAAATTCTAATGATTATAGTAACCATAATAGCTAATTTTTTTTTTGAAGAAAAATCAGTTTGTTGTCTGAGGTAGAAGCCTATTATATTAGTAATCATAGTAGCTAATCTTCAGGTTGAAGGTTGTGTCTGAGATTGAAATATTTGTTCGTTGACTAGTTATTAAGTTGCCTACCTAGCTGTTTCCAGTAGATCTTTCAGGCAAAGAAAATAAAGGCGCTTTTTTTTTCAATGTTGATGTACAGAGTCTTTCTCTTTACTCGTTCTTCTTTTCTAAACTATCTGCTCTGCAGCCATGCATATGCTCAGAATCAAGTTAGGATGGTCATATAGGTTCTTTAGCCAAACATCTGTTGTGAGGCTTATTTATAATGATTCAGTTTTTCTCTTGTTTGATGTTGCATTGATTCCATGTTTGGATTACAATTCATCAGTTTCACTTATATGTTTTGTCATTACTTTGACAGGATATTGAAGCTACAATTCATTGTGCAGAATGGCTTTCTATGGTTGGTGGTTCTAGCATTGGAGATCAAAGGATTAGGTATTGCCGCCATATCTGGCATTCATTCTAAAACTTTGCTGTTGGATATAGATAGTTCATCATAGAATTTGATAGATCTTGGTGATGCACGATTTTCGTCACTCTTTTTCATGGTGCAAGACAGCTTCAAGGATTAAATCCACGGTGGAACTTTTATTCGGTTTTATTGTCAATCTTTGTCGTACATACAGATTACAACTCCATGAAGAAAGCACATGATAATTCTAGGATTTACCCCATATTACTCTGATTCCAAACTAAACCCAAATAAAACCAACCTACCTAATTTCAAGGGCCAATGACCAATGTTATAAAAACTCCTGAATTACTAAAATCCTTCAAAAAATAGGTACACTTAAGTGCTTTGTCATTGTTAACTAAAGAGTAGTACCATTGCTTAATCGGTTATTAATAATTTTAAATCCTGAAAAAATTCACTAAGCCCCTTATCTCCTCGGCAAACTAATATATGTTACACCATACCTCCTCAAACTACAACATTTATCTTCCTCTGTTCTCGTGTAAGTGGCACTGTGTGTTAGTCAGATTCCTGATGGCATCTGTCACTTCACTTGTCAGTTGAATTTGTAATATAAGACCACATAACTAAAATTGGGTTATATTTTTATTGGTCTACTGTATATAGACTTTTTTCCCTTTTTTACCAACCCTTTCTTTATAGGAGTTCTTGTTATTTTGTAAATCTTATCGTAAAGATAAGAACTATTTAGCCAAATTCATTTCTGGATAATTTTGTTTCTGAGAGAGGTTGTATACTATAATTTCAATAGTGCATGGTACTAGAAGGGAAAGCTTTCACAAAATACAATATAACCTGTACTAGGAGCAAATTACTCTTATTCCAAGAAATTATTTCAAGTATTTGAATTATCCTGGAGTTTCCAAGGGCATACTCCCTTCTCTTTCATTTGAAAGTGAATGCATCTGTTCGTGCTTTCCTCTAAATTTTCCTGTGTAATGACATTACTCCTGTATCCCTTATTCGCCTCGAATGTTTCGCAATTAATGTTAGCTTACCAAATGGCTCGTGCTGTGGTTTAATTTTTGTTCTCATTTACCATTAGAGCCATGCACTTGTCCTTACCATCTTCATTTTGTTTCTAGACGTGAAGAATCATTGCCCATATTCAAAAGAAGGCTTTTGGGTGACTTGCTGGAGTTCGCTGCAAGAGAACTACAGTCTCAGGTGATCTTTCTGGTTTTGTTTTCAAAATCTTAAGTTCATTTTTTTCCCATATACTTCATGTTTCTTTCATCTTCACTTTCTAAGTTATTGATTGTTAATAATTTTCTATTGATTATTGACTTTAAGAATGAGGTTCAGATTCTTGGAATAATGTTCCTCTAGAGAGTTTCAGCATTTCAAGAAGCTTATAGTCATTTGTCTTATCCTTTAAACAAGAAAGTAACTCATATTAACTTGACTTGATAAGTTCATTTATGACTTATTCTCAGAACTGTTGTTTTGGTAATTTGGCAAAACTTTTAGTTTTGGTTCACCTTTGACCAAATGCCTTCCCCTTTAAATGCTCATTATTGGTCCTTTTTCTTTATGCTTCTGATTATTTGAGTTGCATTTGGAAAATCTTGTATGTAATATAGGATGCATTTTATATCTTCCTATATTATAACAATGTCTACATGCTACTGTTTTATTACTGCAGACTCAAATTATTGCTGCAGCAGCAGCTGGCGTGGCAGCTGAGGGATTGTCACCTGAGGATGCGAAGGTGGAATCAGAGAATGCTGCTCAGCTTTCTGTAGCTTTGGTTGAGAATGCAATTGTGATTCTGATGCTTGTTGAAGATCATTTGCGATTACAAAGCAAACTTTTTAGTGTTTCACGTTTGCCAGCTATATCTCCTTCTCTTTCAAATATTATGCCTGTGGGCAACCCCTCTTCAACTGCGGTGGGCGGAGAAACTATTGAACCGGTGACTGCTCATAACTCAGCATCTAGTAACTCTAAAGGACTCTCTCTAGACGTATGTATGCAACTAGATTGATTATTTTATGCATAATACCTGGCCTGCACACAGTTAATTGATACACTTTCTTTCGACGTATGGATGCTGCTAGATTGATTATTTTACACATAGCTGGCTTGCACACAGTTAATTGGTACACTTGCTTTTGTAGTTCTTCTATCATTCCTGTCGTGTCAGGTTTATCTCCATGGACGTGCCTTTTTCTTTTCATATTATTTTTATTTTCTTACATCATCTTTGGTTCACAATGCTCCTTCAAATGGTTTTCAAAGTATGGTTAGCATACTGGGTTTATAAATAAGCTTAGTCTGTTTCTCTTTTGCAAATACTACGTGTACCTGTCAGTTTGATGGCTCTGTTACCAATGCTCTTTGTGTTTGACTACGTATTGTACCATTGCTAATGGAATATCATGAATATGTATTGGATTAAAGTTTGCCTCTTATATTATTGCGAATCATCATGCTTCCTTGTAAAATCTAAATCTATCTCATGTGAACTAGGTTCTTGCTTCAATGGCTGATACTAATGGGCAAATTTCTGCAGCAGTAATGGAACGGCTTACTGCTGCTGCAGCAGCAGATCCTTATGAATCAGTTAACTGTGCTTTTGTATCATATGGAAGCTGTGTTGTAGATCTAGCTGAAGGATGGAAATACAGGAGTCGATTGTGGTATGGTTTTGGCCTTCCTTCAAAGGCGTCAGACTTCGGTGGTGGTGGCAGTGGCTGGGAATCTTGGAAATCCGCATTGGAGAAAGACACTAATGGAAACTGGATTGAGCTTCCATTAATAAAAAAGTCAGTTGCAATGCTTCAAGCTTTGTTATTAGATGAGTCCGAACTTGGTGGTGGTCTTGGTATTGGAGGAGGATCTGGTACTGGAATGGGAGGCATATCAGGACTTCACCAGTTATTAGACAGTGACCAACCGTTCCTATGTATGCTCCGAATGGTGCTTGTTTCATTGAGGGAAGATGATGAAGGTGATGACCGCATGCTCATGTTTAGTATGGAAGATAGGTCGCTGGAAAATTTAGGTCAACAAACCAGCAATATTGCATCTTTCGACTCAAATACCCGAATGTCAATGAGAAAACCACGAGCGTCATTGCTCTGGAGGTATTACGCATACTGATCATTCTGGTCAACTTAAAGACCTTGTCCCACAGTTTATATGACTTCCTTTAAATTGTTTTGCTACTAACAGTTGCATGTTTATCTTGACTAAAAGAATCATGTTTATTAGTTCTGTCACATGACAAAAAATCTATTATGTTTTACTCACACAGGAAATGCCCTTCCATGCTTTTCACTATTTTTTTTTTTTTTTTGTGAATGAAACTGATTCATAGTTAATGATGTTGTACAGTGTATTATCTCCTATCCTGAAAATGGCAATTACTGAGTCGAAAAGACAGCGAGTTTTGGTTGCTTCATGTGTTTTATATTCTGAGGTCAGTTTTATACCATTGTTGGCCTGGTTTTGTTGGTTTTAACATCTGTTTTTGGTAATTCTCGGACATTTATTTCCTGATTCTATTCCTATTTCCCTTATATAACATAATGGTTTACATATTGTTCTTGCATCAATGGAAGCTGGTGTTTTCCCTCGCGTTGTTATTATCTTAGCGTTTCATTATTCCTGCAGGTGTGGCATGCTATTGGCATGGACCGGACCCCTCTGCGCAAACGGTATCTGGAGGTCATTGTACCTCCATTTGTTGCCATTTTAAGAAGGTGGCGACCCCTTTTGGCAGGAATTCATGAACTTGCTACTGCAGATGGTATAAATCCTCTTGTTGCCGATGACCGTGCCTTGGCTGCAGATGCTTTGCCTATCGAGGTTTCTGTGCTAAATGCCTTATTTGAATTACATTTCTGTTATCCATTTTGTTTCATAGCAGTTTGTCTCAAGTTATAGAATCCCATCAAGAGGGGGGCAGTGTAGATAGTTGTGTGTTCAGCGTATACCACCTTCTGATTGTATACGTTAAGTTACCTGCTGTTCATGTTCCCACCTTGACATTTGGCCCACCTCATATTTCCAGATAGATGCATTAGTAATATGGCTGATAACATTTAGGATGATTATCAAATTGAATCTTGCTTGTGTTCTCTGCTCATAATTAGCTTTTCATCCACAAGCAAGAAATTTTACACCTAAAATTGTACATATAAAGGACAATTAAGGATGTTCACTTACCTTGAATCCTTAGCAATTTACTTTTTAAATATCAAATGGAGACGACCCTAGCTGTCCGCGAAGTCAACGTGCCAAGAGTCCTATGTCATTACCATGTATTAAGAAACTTGAACATACTCATTTTCTTGTTATCTTCTTTTCATTTTTCTAACCACCTAAACATAACTTAAATTTTGGTATAAATCATTATTTCATTGAGCTATCAGACCATATATAAATAGAGAAATGATATAATGAGCACCAGAGCTCATCTTATGATAAGTACTGGTAACATGACATATCAATTCATTGGTAGATAAGCCATGTCACTGGAGCTTAGAATAAGATGAGCACCAGTGCTCATTAGTTAATTTCTCTCTCTATATATTAGTGTTGCCACAAGCACATATGCAAAGACCACCTTTGAAAAGTTGTCAATGTTGCACCATAATGAAATAGTTTAGGTTTCATTTAAGACTATTCCATAATTTGTCTGTTTTATTTTGATCAGTAGCTGCAATTGTCTAGTTATATCTCCCTCTCATTTTTTTATATATGCAATAAAACAAATTAGCTTTTTCTTTGAACTTGCTGAGCGAACTATATTTTTTGGAACCTTCTAGATTTTTTTCTGACTGCTATAGATTCCCATTTGATCTCAATGTCTGAACAATTAACATCACCCTTTAGGCTGCTCTTGCTATGATATCTCCTAGCTGGGCTGCTGCTTTTGCGTCACCTCCTGCTGCTATGGCATTGGCAATGATTGCTGCTGGTGCTGCTGGAGGAGAAAATGCTGCTTCTCCAACTTCTTCACATCTGAGGCGTGACTCTTCATTGCTAGAGCGGAAAACAGCTAAACTTCATACTTTTTCTAGCTTTCAGAAACCTTTGGAGGCACCTAGCAAATCTCCAGCCGCTGCCAAGGACAAGGCTGCTGCAAAAGCAGCTGCCCTGGCTGCTGCAAGAGACCTTGAACGCAATGCAAAGATTGGTTCAGGACGGGGTCTCAGTGCTGTGGCAATGGCTACTTCAGCGCTGCGACGGCAACAAAGTGATACAGAACGTGTAAAGAGATGGAATGCTTCTGAAGCCATGGGAACAGCTTGGATGGAATGCTTGCAGTCAGTTGATTCAAAATCCGTGTATGGGAAGGACTTCAACGCTCTATCCTATAAATATATTGCTATCCTCGTTGGAAGTTTAGCTTTGGCTAGAAACATGCAACGATCTGAGGTATAATTTCTGTTAGTTTAATTATGCATATATACTTGTGCAGTCACAGATTACAATTATCCTGAAATCTCTTTTCATGGGTTTAGGTTGACAGGAGGTCACAAGTTGATATAATAGCTAGGCACCGCTTATACACTGGAATGCGTGAGTGGCGCAAGCTGATTCACTCCTTGATAGAGATGAAATGTCTTTTTGGGCCTTTTTGTGATCATTTATGCAATTCTCAACGCGTATGTTACTGGTTACCTTGGATTTATCTATTGTAAAGAATGACGGATCATATATATCTAACTTTAAAACCATGGATTTCCAGGTTTACTGGAGGCTAGATTTTCTGGAAAGTTCTTCAAGGATGAGGAGGATTTTCAGGAGGAACTACCAAGGCTCAGATCACTTTGGTGCTTCTGCAGATTATGAAGATCATGCAGTGCAAAAGCACGAGAAAGATAAACTCATAAGTCCATCCAAATCTTCTATCTTAGCTGCAGAAGCTATCTCGATTGAGGTGGGAAATGAAGACGATGAGCAAGAAGACGTTGCCTATTTGGAGGGTAGCCCAAATGGCATGGAACGTAGTGAATTTCAGGAAAGATCATCTGGTTCCGCTGAACAACCACTTCAAACGACAACAGAGCCTAGAGATCCTCCAGTGACTAATGACCCAGTGTTGCCAATAGCGTCAGCTGTTGCCCTGGGCTATGTTCCTAGCGAACATGATGAAAGAATAGTTCTTGAGCTTCCATCTTCAATGGTCCGACCACTGAAGGTTTTGAGAGGAACTTTTCAAGTAAGTTCTGCATACTTAAATATTGAAACTGGTCTTGTTACGAATTATATAAGCGCACTACCTATTAGACTTTTTCATAAATGATATTCTCTAATGGACAAGAAATGAAATACAAAACTATGTTCGACTGGCTTTTTGTTGTGTCCCTGTGCGGCCTGATCAGAAAACTTCTATTTTTGTCGCACCCTGCTGAAATTCAGCCTATCCTCTGTACAAGGTCATAGCTTGTTACTGAATGTTTCTATTGTCAGATAACAACAAGAAGAATCAATTTTATTGTTGATAATGTGGAGAGCAATGACCTGGGGGATGGTTTGGAAAGCAAGACTGCGAAAAGGGTTCAAGAGAAGGATCAGAGCTGGTTAATATCATCACTTCATCAAATATATAGCCGAAGGTGATAGTGGAACTCTTTTGCAGTTTTGCCCCCTGAGCTTTTCTCATTTCTATGAATTTTGTTTTAGTTACTGATTGTAATAGTTAGCCCCTCTTTTACAATCATTATTTGAAAACTCTTTTTTTTTTTTTTATATACTCATTTTCAACCACACATTCACACAATAAAGTATTCTGTACGTAAATCCAAAACTTTTCCCTACTTTTTAACCACACATTCTCCTAAAAATCACTATTCAAAACATTGTTTTTCCCAAATAATAGTTGTCAAACAGGGGCTTAATTTGTTCTTACTCCCCCCTCACTTATTTATTTATTTATTTTCTGTGGCGGGGTAGTGGTAGGTCAGTTAGCAGAAGCACCGTTTTTAGAACTTTGAAGAAAACAAATCTCATTCTAAACATCTGGATTTTAGTTTTTCCTCTATCCTTTTGCCTTTACTCTAATTGGAAAGGTTCACCTGTGTTTTCTCCCATGATTGATTTTTCGTATAGAGATTCCACTTTTGGCTATTTGTTAAAAGAATAAGGACTTCATGTTTTGTTGTTCTTCTTAAGGCTGTAGAGACCTATTATAGTGTTGTCAAGGTTAAGAATATCTGTATAATGTCTTTGGAAAGGAAGTTTTATTTGCTTTCCTTCTCACACATCCAGTTCCCATAATTCACTTTTCTTATTTAGTTACCCATTAACGCGTCTATTTTTTTTGAGTGCAAGCATCGATTCAATGGTGCGTTATGCATATTGCTCTTGTTTTAACTAGAAATCTAACTTAGAAAAACTGTTCTTACAGATATCTTTTGAGAAGAAGTGCACTGGAATTGTTTATGGTTGACCGGTCAAACTACTTTTTTGATTTTGGGGTATGTTTCTTTAAAAATTTACTAACTGCTTTTGACTAACTACATATATTTCAACATGTTGGTTATGCTCTTTTCTGTAGGTGACTGAGGGACGAAGAAATGCATATCGAGCTATTGTTCAAGCTCGTCCTCCTCATTTGAACAATATATACCTTGCAACTCAGGTTTTTTACCATCTGATCCCTTTCTACTTCTCATGCAAACATCATAAGAAATTCTGCACTTCATAATGCATATATGATTGTCGATATATGTATGAACAAATATACACATGATAAGGAACATTTTAGATTAGATTTTAGTTATTTTATTCAGTATGTATTAAATTATATTCCAATTTCCTCTTATGCAGAGACCTGAACAACTTTTGAAAAGAACTCAGCTTATGGAACGTTGGGCTAGGTGGGAGGTATGTTAGAGCTTAAACTTGGAAAATTTATTTAGTTTATTTAACTTAACTTTCCCAGTTTGCCAATATATATATATTTCGCAAATGCTAAGTAGTATATCCTTTCCAGATCAGCAATTTTGAATATCTAATGCAGCTTAATACATTGGCTGGGCGAAGTTATAATGACATTACACAGGTAGACTGTTTACTGAGAATATTTCGTCATTGAACCCAACAGAGTTGAATTTATGCTTCTATTACTAAATTCCATTCTTATGTGCAGTATCCTGTATTCCCATGGATCCTTTCTGATTACAGCTCCCATAATATGGATCTTTCTAATCCTGTTTCTTATCGAGATCTCTCAAAGGTGGTGCTATTTTGGAATTTGTTTCTGAAGTTATTACTATAAATATCTAATTTTAAGCTAACTCTGTATGTGAGTACTTTTGCAGCCCATTGGTGCATTGAATGCTGATAGACTAAAGAAATTCCAAGAGAGATACTCCAGCTTTGATGATCCAGTTATCCCCAAGTTCCATTATGGTTCACATTATTCAACGGCTGGAACAGTAGGTTTTCTCTTTCTTATTGGCTGTTCTAACACGAGTTACACAGTTTTACAGTGGAAAATATGGTCCTGTAACTTTGCATGCACATATATCTTACTTGTCGTAGTTTGTTGTAATAGTATATCCAATACTATTTCTGTGTACACATGAACACAAGCCTTGGGATTTGCATTGGGTCTCTCACCAAGAGTAATGTATTGGTAATTATTGTTAAATTGCTTCTCAAGATTTGACCAAAATCAACATCTCTTCATCAGACATCATGAAAATGAAGGAAACTACCTACAATGGTGACTTACATGGGTCGGTGAAAGCTCTGATCTAACTGGAACTGCCCATGCCTTTTCCATTTTACTTGCCGCCTTTCAACCCATATGAAGATCAAAGTAAAATGTCGTAATAAGGGGAATCTGAATCATTTAATCCACTTGTTGGCGAGGTTTGTTGGCCCTTTGAAAAGCTAACAAGTAGTAATATCATGATACATGATCAGTTGTTGAAAATACAGTCATGGTATATAATTTAATTTTTAAATGGTTAAATGCTAATTTGGTTGCTTGAGCCTTCTATTGTATGGATGAACATAAGTGCATAACCAAATTTCAACATGAGAAACTATTCTCTTCCTCTTAGCGGTGCCATGACTGTTTATTGTCTATTGGTAGATTTATATGCCCCTTAGGTGCATGCGATGTGATGTGATTATAGAACAACCTTTTGAATCTTAATGATGATTTTGCAGGTGCTGTATTACCTCATGAGAGTGGAACCCTTTACTACTCTTTCTATTCAACTTCAAGGTGGCAAGTTTGATCATGCCGACAGAATGTTCTCAGACATTGCTGCAACTTGGAATGGAGTTCTTGAGGACATGAGTGATGTAAAGGAATTGGTATAAATCTGTCCAAGTGTTGCTGCAACTTTCTTTTCCCTTTTATTAACTGTATAATTAGAGTTTGGAAAGCAATTGCAGCTTGTTTGCAGTCTTTAAATCATTTTCTTAGGCTGTTACTGACTAATTAGTCACATCTATGCTCTTGAATGCAAGTCTTTCAGAATGCACACATGCAAATAACTTGTTTGATCTAATGTTGCTATTCTGTTGTCTCTGTGTCAGGTCCCTGAACTATTTTATCTCCCTGAAGTTTTAACCAATGAAAACTTGATTGACTTTGGTACAACTCAACTGGGAGGAAAACTTGGTATGCACTCCCACTTGTTTGCAATAGAAAAGTAGAGTTATATCCATTCCTTGACAGTAACAGATGTGTCTCTGACATCTACTTTTGTCATTTTCCCCCCCATTTCTTCCTCATGCTATAGACTCAGTTCTGCTTCCTCCTTGGGCTGAAAATCCAGTGGATTTCATCCATAAGCATCGGATGGCACTTGAGAGTGAGCATGTTTCAGCGCATTTGCATGAATGGATCGATCTCATATTTGGGTAGGTTATGTTTTACCATTGAAGCTGCATCTGAAATGTAGATTTCTGTGTTCTGATCTTGACCTTTCTTTTAATTATTCTGGAATAAGGGTAATTTGAAGATAATTGTTTATTTGCCACAATTTTCTCGCTCCTGCTAATTTTAATAATCAGGTACAAGCAACGTGGAAAGGAAGCCATACAGGCAAGCAATGTTTTCTTCTACATCACTTATGAAGGAACTGTTGATATTGATAAAATATCAGACCCAGTGAGTTTACATTCTGCTCCAGTTTTCCAATACATTTGTTATTAATATTCCTCCTCCTTGGATAGCAGATGCTTATATAGTTTTAACTGTCTTGAAAAGGCACAACAACGTGCTACACAAGATCAGATTGCTTACTTTGGCCAAACCCCATCACAACTTTTAAGTGTACCTCACATGAAAAGGATGCCACTGGCTGATGTCCTTCACATGCAGGTATTCTGTACTTTTATATGTGTACTTCTGTTTAGCTGCATTGACAATTCTGCATTTAATCTTCACTTTCTTTGGCAGATAGTTTGAGACCCTTCTTGTTTCTATATGTAATCTGCTTACAATACGCTGTTCATGTTTGCATCATATCATCTCATAACCAGAACGTTTTATGTACTTAGGCAGTCTATTACATATACTTTTGTTCTTCTGCCGCCTCCCTCTCTCTTGCCTACCTTTCCTTCTTGTAGCCTGCATTTGTTTCTCACACCCTTGGGTATCTACAAATAGAGTATATATTTCACAATTCTAACATGGAAGATGAGAGACCACTGGAAATGCAGAGGAAAGAAGCTGAATTTAACTTTTGTTAGAGACTTCTGGTTTTTTAAGTATGGGACTCCCTTTTGTGTACTTGAATTCTTTATTGGTAAGAATTTATTCATGTGGCTCTAAGCAAACACCTTATGGCAACTACAATTACTACTTATTAAGTTAGTTATGTAATAGGGATTTGAATTTGAAACCAAATTTTCATATGGTGCTTACGTGTATTACCCAGGAACCTCAATGTTTGTAAGAAAACCCTTGGATTATATTACTCAAAAAGGTGGGTGGCATTTGAATTTTGAGCATTGTTGTTGTGTACCACAAGTTTTTCCATGAAATTTTTGCAGTTATATCCTGGCGATTCAGTTATTCTTTGGGTATATTGGTTTGTGGTAGATTTTTTACTCTGTTGTCATTCAAGTGAACTCAACTCAATATTGTTTATGAAGGAAAAACAGATGTATTTTAACTGCTTCCTGGAGTGTAATAAACTATATTTGAACTGCTCTACATACTGCAGAACTAGATTATTATTTTATTGAATTACTAACTCAGGGCAAGCATGCTATAAGAGGCATTATGGTAAGAAGTGCCTAACAAAATGATCTAATGTTATTGTTGTATGGTAGACTATATTCCGGAATCCCAAAGAGGTTAAACCATATGCTGTTCCACATCCCGAACGCTGCAATCTACCGGCAGCTGCAATCCACACGTCTTTGGATTCTCTTGTAATTGTTGATATAAATGCTCCTGCTGCACATATAGCACAACATAAGTGGCAGCCAAACACACCTGATGGACAGGGGACACCTTTCCTTTTTGAGCATGGAAAGTCTGGTGCAAACTCGGCTGGTGGTTCATTAATTCGAATGTTCAAAGGACCAACTGGCTCTGGAGCAGAAGAGTGGAATTTTCCCCAAGCATTGGCATTTTCAACATCTGGAATCCAATGCTCTGCAATAGTTTCTATCTTATGTGACAAAGAAATTATCACTGGTGAGTGTGCATTCCAATTATTTGAAAAAAAAAAATTCTTTTGAGCTAGTCTTACGAAATTCATGTCACAAATTGTCATTGCTTGAAGTATCGAAGTGTATTTAACCTATATTTACTAGTTACTGCATTATATATGATCTTATAGTAGCCAAATGTCATCTGATGCTTTTCATTTTACATTTGCTATCTGTGTGGCTGGGCCTTTGTAGAACTTATTGCTATCATGCCATGTATCTAACTTCAAAATCTTGGGATTTTATCTAGGGGGGCATGTGGATAACAGTGTCAGGCTTATATCAGCAGATGGAGCAAAAACCTTGGAAATAGCCAGAGGACATTGTGCTCCAGTGACTTGCTTGGCTATATCTCCTGATAGGAGCTACCTTGTGACTGGATCTCGGGACGCAACTCTTCTCCTTTGGAGATTACATCGAGCATCCACTTCCCGCTCTAGTAGCTCATCAGATCCTTCCACTAATTCAAGCACACCCACATCCACCAGCAGCAGTGCAGCAGGACATAACTTGAGGCGACACCGAATTGAGGGTCCAATACATGTCCTCCGGGGTCATCTGGGGGAAATAATATGCTGCAATGTCAGTTCGGACCTTGGAATTGTTGCCTCTTGCTCCAACTCTTCAGATGTCTTGGTTCATTCAATAAGAAGAGGCCGGTTGATTAAAAGGCTTGTTGGTGTGGAAGCTCATGCTGTCTGCTTATCAAGTGATGGGGTCTTAATAGCTTGGAACAAATCTTTTCGTAGTCTCAGCACCTATACGCTCAATGGAACTCTTATTGTTATGAAACAACTTCCTCTCACATCAAGCATTAGTTGCATTGAAGTTTCTGTTGATGGCAATAGTGCTTTGGTTGGATTAAACCCATCATTGGAAAATAATGGGGCCTCTGACTTCAGCCGGGATTTGACATCGAATAGTGAATCACATGAAGAAAATAAACTGGATTTGCCGTTGCCTTCAATTTGCTTCTTTGATCTTTATACACTGAAGGTAAGGCAAATTTTGGAGTTTGGAGGAATTCAAAATAAAAGGCCTTGTTTTATGACCCGAGTTATGTTGGTTAGGAGTGCATATATACTGTCTTTGAAGCTCACTATTTACTTGCAGTGTGCAATGTTTACATAGTCTCGTGTCTGATGGAGTTCTTCTCAGATCCAGACATTCTAACTGGTAGTGATTCTTCTGCTTGCAGGTCTTTCATACATTGAAATTAGGAAGAGGGCAAGATGTTACTACTTTTGCTTTGAACAAGGATAATACAAACCTCTTGGTGTCAACAGCTGATAAACAGTTGATCATATTCACAGATCCTGCTGTAAGTTGAAGCCAATTATAGTCTGTCGTAGGCTTATTAAATACTACTGTTGCATTAATATTTATTCAGAGGATATGGAAGGAGAAAGAGATGAACATGTTTGGCTAAGCACAAATAGTTTACTTCTTACCAAATAAATATAACTTTTAATATTAATAATTCTTTTAATTGGTAAGTTACTTTGCCACAAAAGTAACAGTCACTTTCTCTTTTTTACTTACATGTAAGAAAAAATCATGTTTGGTATTAAAAATAAAAACATTTTACTTTTTTTTAGGCTTTAGCCAAATATGCTCGATATCTGACTTTACATTTTGTCCTCTTTTCTTCAAAAAACCATGTTGAGAACTTGAATTCCCTTAACTACTACAGGAAAAAGAACACGTAATAATTGAGCAATTTCTTTCTAGCCCACATATTCCTTTTTATTCTAAGTTTTTAAATGTAAATATGAGACACACTTCATTCATTGCATGGAATCTTAATTGCGTAAACTTTGTCTATTGGCTGCAGTTGAGCTTAAAGGTTGTAGATCAAATGCTCAAGCTGGGTTGGGAAGGTGATGGTTTGAGCCCCCTCATTAAGTGAAAGTTTCTAAAAATAGATCGAAAAATTCATCTTTTGTCGGACTTGTACAATTTTTGCTACACAATTTTTGCTGACAGTGTTGAAAGGAAGGATTTGATTGGAATGCATTCTGAAAGACAGTTCACTATCCTGCATGAGTTGAATTTCTTTGTAGATGTAACATATTAGCCTTTAAAAAAGAGGAAAAGACTTCAAAAATCTCTTCAAATCCCATATTATACTAGTATAATGCACAGCTTTTCTGCTGGTTGACTCGAATTAGTTGCAAGTTTTGTGTTGAGGTCTGACATGATGATTTCTCCCGCCATCTGTATATTTTTTGTCTTTTTACCGATGTTATGATGTATAATTTTTTCAACTTCTCTAGGCAACTGGAAGTTGCATTTCTTTTTGTTATGTTTTACACACAATATCACGTTATTATGTAAATTATATGATTTTTTTGTCCTAGCTTGAAGTTGTTCCTACTTATTCCATTTACCTCCCTTTCTAGCATCCTCTCACTAAAGACTGCTTTTTCCTTAGTACAAAGTGCCGGTTCGGATATACATTACTTGCTGAGTTCAGTTGTCACCGATATTTTTTAACCTGTCAACATGTACATGGATAAACTATTAGCTTAGTGGTAGACATGACCTAATTGGTACCTAATCATAGGACGTGTATGATTGAAGATTCAGTTTTGCTACATATACATTCTAGTTGACATTGTGCTTTACATTTTATTATGTGATACACAATTTTACTATTGATTTTTCCAACACAAAGCAATCAATGACCTCGATTTTGCCACATATTCAAATGTCATCTAAGTTGTACACAAATAATGTACAACTAGCATAATTCTTGAAGATTAGTAGCACTAACATGAAATGACTCAAAAGTTGTGCTATCTTCTTCATTGGTTGGGGGTGTTTATTTTTTTTCCTTGCCACACATTTTTGAGTCCAAAAGAACGGTATGAGAGTTACTTATCATCTGTTTTCCAGCAACTATTGGCTCCTGTTTGGCCCTGTTAATTAATTCTCTCTCTCTTTTTTTTTTTTTTTT
>CAIGRP010043802.1:0-10223 GCA_903798385.1 Fraxinus cuspidata
ACACACATCTCTCTAAACACAATCATAAACATGAATTTAAATTGTTGAGGATAAATGAGTGGTTTGTGTGACATTAATAATTAACATAAATTAAACAAAAACCACATTACATAATAGAAAGTATTAAGGAATCAAGTCAAGGACACTATGATAAAATCGTGTTACATTTCCTTTTTATGGATACTTTCAATACTATACGACTCAAAAATAAAATCAATATAACTCACAGTTGATTCTCCTTCTATGGGTACGACTACAGTGAGATAAAGAATAAACTTTTATCGAGTTGTCATAGAGTTGCTATGAAAGGGAGTAATTCCCAACCCTTTCACTTTTTGATTATCCTCAATATCTATTCTTAACAACGCTGTGGTTGGAGAACTTCGGTGGACTCATTTGACTAGGGTAATTGACGACATCATGGTTAATGGAATTACCATTCTCATTCCCACCATTCTTCAACGACACATATTTCCCTTCGACCATGGTAAATTGGTTGGATGTGGGTGACAAGAGACGACAAGAGAGAGAAGACTAATTATAAATCGATTTTAGGAATTTCTTAGGTTTAGTAAATAATTTTTTTTAATTATAAATCGATTTTAGGAATTTCTTAGGTTTAGTAAAATTTGACTATCTAATTCGAACCCAACCCAATTTACTACAAATATCTAGGCAAAAGTATGTACAAACCGCAACTATTATAGCCACGTTGGGCTTTTGTATAGCCCAAATCTCTAAAGCCCACCTCATCAATGTGAGCCAAATTTTGTCGTTTTATGATCTAATTCAAATTTTCTTTTCTACTACACGTATTCGAACTCTCTCTCTCTCTCTCTCTCTCTCTCTCTAGGGTTTTGCTCAACTCTGCTAAGGCTTCAGTGTAAGAACTTCAAATTCTTCTCTATTAATCTGTTTGAATAAATTATGTGTGTGCATGTTTTTAATGAATGCAAATGAACACATTTTCTCTGATCTGATTTATTTCTCTCTCGATACTGCTTTTGATTTTGGTTTGAATTTAACTCTTTATTTTGTCAAGTTCAACGGAGGTATTCTGTATCTTTAGTGAAAAGACGTAAATAAGTAATTTTATTATCAATCAAAATTAAAAGTAAGTTACCTTTTTTTTACAGTAATGAAATTTATTTGTGGAAACCGAAACAAGAAGTTACTTATAGTTATTTTTAAGCTTAGCTAATAGTTATTTGGTTTTTAGTGTTCAATTCATCATTTTTGTTGAGACAATTTATTTTATTTTCTTTTACTTTATCCACGGAATCTGTGCACAGAATAGTTATGAAAAAGGGGGAGGACTGATATACTGACACAAGCAAATGTCTGGAAACTGCCCTTTTAAGTTGTTGATTTGAGATTTTTGAGTTATATTCGAATGCTGAATTTGATGTTTCCATGGAGAAGGGAGAATCAAGAGAAAGCATAACAATCAGGAAGGTCGCAAGAAAAAGTAAAGAAAGAGAGAAATTTGTTTCCATAGCAATTTTTTTTTTTTTTTGGAAGAATTTATATCAATAGTTGCAAGCAAGGGGAGACATCTGTTTACCTGTCATGTCCCTGTGGAAAAGATGGTACTGTTTCTTTATGGTTTTTGTTTGGGAATGCAAGATGTGATTCCAAGATTTCTGGTAATATTTAGGTCCTGAGTCATAATAAATCGATTGAAATTTACCGTGCAATAATCCAATTGTATTCTTGTGTGTGCCAGTTCGAGAGCTTATTCCATGAGTTTTATGTGCTTGTGATTAGAGGTATCTCTAGATGAAAATTGTTTACTTTAAAAAATCTTTAAATTGAGAGTGAAGAATATTAACATGCAGGGAGCTTTCAGGAACACAATGCCCATCTTTTGTGGTAACCTGGACTTTGATGCTCGCCAGTCTGATGTTGAACGTCTTTTCAGAAGATATGGAAGGGTTGAGAGGGTGGATATGAAATCTGGTAAATCAAAGCTTTATTTTCCTTAAATCAGCCCCTCTATATCTAAACAATTGAAAGATGAGCTTTTTTTTACCCAATGAGTCACTTAGTAGCACTGTCCTCCCTTGAGGCCTTTCATTAATCACCTCAAAGCAAACACTTTGGCCTATCATTAATCACCTCAAAGCTTACACTTTGAGTCTTGTTGTCAAGACTTGAGCCTTGAGAGGACTGAGGTGTGGACTTTCTAGTCTTTCCCGTTTGGGGATTTTCATTTTTGGCTTCAGCTTTTTTCGGTTGATACTTCGTGCCTTAGAATGCTTGGAGGGGTTTTAGGATTTTTTTCCAACACCACCTCACCCTACAAACTAGAAAAATAAATTGGAGCATAGAAAAGAGAACAAGTTGAAGTAGCATGCATAGCCTCCTACGATTGACTGCAAGAAAACCCTTTTCTAACTGAACTTGCAACTTTTAGGGGTAAACAGAGAGGCCTAGTGAATGTAACTCCATCCTGTTCTTCTTTTATATTTACTGTTTTTTCCTTTTTTTCCTTATATTCTCTCTTGTTTATTTCATTTTTAACATTAAAGCAATCAAAACTCTTGAACACTTTGTTAATTTATGTTGTGGATTAAGGGTTCCTGTTATGTGATCACTACATTTTTTTATTTATTATTTGAACTCTTTGTTGAACTATGTAATTTTTGAGTAGCAAATTAGACTTTTAATACTGTTGAAACGTTTTAATATGAAATATGAATTTTTGTATATTATGGTTTATTATCAGTATAATTTTGTACTTTTGTAAACACAGAATTATTTTATTGATTTATTTAAGGCAAAGGTATCAAAGTGCCTCTAGTCTCGGAGGAAAATCACCTTGAACTTGAAATTGCCTTTCTTTAACCTGCTTAGTAGCATTTTGTATTTTGTGATTCCCTTGCTTGGGGCTTATTAACAATAAAAATATAAAAAAGAAATTGAAAAACAGCATACTGGACTGGTGCAACCTTAGAAGTAAGATCTAGACTCTGTTTGCAGCAACCTTTTTATATGCATCTTTAGAATTTAAATTTTTGGTCACTGTATTCATATATCAAGTACTGTGGTATTTCTAACGACCCGGCATTTGTGTCGAAATCGTTAACTTACGTATTATCCGCTCTGGGAAATGCTAGCTCATCTTACCCCTTGCGAATTTTTGTCGTCCCCAGGATTCAAACACATGATCGAGATTTAAGTTGAATCTTATTTTTGTAATGACTCTACCTCTCTGCCCAAGCCATTTACGTCTGTCCGCTATAGGAGAGAGTGAGTCCATCTTACCCCTCACAAATTTCTATCATGCTTTTGGGATTCGAACTTCCTAATACCAAAAAATGCCCAATTAATATCAACATTGTAGTCCGGTCCAGGTCCATCCTAAATCCAAGTTATTAGTTATTATTAATTTAATTTAATTTTTTTTTGGCACAAGCCCATTTGGAAAATCAGCCCATTCCAACTACACCCATCATTTTTTTTTTTTAAATCCAATTGCTAGACATTGAATTGAAAGTCCAATCTAATTTTTTTTATGACCCAACCCTAGTCTCATTATATCAAATTCTGAATCATCATTTCTTCAAAGATTTGCCCTAAAAATTGAATTGAAATTGCAATTCCCACATACCTTAAATCTTCTCTCGTCAACTCTCTACAAAGGTTTGCCTGAAGGTTGGTATTTTTTCTTGCGAGTTTAGTAATTTATATTTAGTATTTTCTCTTGTAGACTCCCTTCAAAGTATATTTTTCCTTACTGGTTTTGTTCATTGGGTGAAGTCTGGAGGGTTTTGTGCTGAGAATGATTCAGATTTAAGAATTTAATTATTTTAGTTCTTTGAAGTAGAAATCTATATTAATCAGTCAATTATGACGATTTTTTCTCAATGTCTGATTCTTCAAATGGCTAGCATTCCTATTTGGCAGTTTCCACCATGAAAGAGTTAAGTTTTGTTTAAATTGTAAGTGGTAACACTTTAAATATTATTATTTGTTGTAGGGCTGAATTTTCTTTTCATTTGATAATATAAATGTTATTTTTGTGGGTATATAAATATTCTGCTTGGTGTTATTTGATTTGAAATAATGGAAATGGAATGATTTTGCTTGGTTTTTACTTTTTATTAATGGAGGTGGAATGATTTTGAGTCACCATGTTGATTTACACGCTAAAAAATTCTATCTACAAGATTTTTCAAAGCAAGATATTATTACATTAGAATTTGAGTTACCACATTATGAGTTAAATATGAAGGGTGAGTCTCGATTTCAAGTATATACTTGAGTTATGCATAGTGGAAAGTCGGAGAGTTACATTATGGTGATTAGATTGATTCTTCTTGTATTGACATTACTTGTTTCTACCGCAAGCACTGAGCGTGCATTTTCAGCAATGAAGACGACACTTCGCTACAAAATAGAAGATGGCTTTCTTGCTAATTATATAATATTTTCTATAAAAAGAGAACTTGATGAGAAATTCAATCTAAATATATGAATATTAAGTTTCAAATTCTCATCGGGAACGATTTAAATAAATAATGTTCTTTAATGAATTTTTTTAGTACATGTAAATTTTATTACATTGACTTTGTTAATTGCTTTCAGCCCCCTACAAAAAATCCTCGATCTGTCCCTCGGTAACAAGATTCAACTTAACTCTCTCTAAGGGTTTGAATCCAGAGGACGTGATAGAAATCCTTGGAGGCTAAAATGGGTTCAGACTCTTACAAATCGGACAGTACGTAAGTTAATGGGTTGGGCATAGAGGCTGGATCATTACAATTCTTGTCGCCTCTAAGATGGTTGATGGCCTAAGCATTGGCCTATTCCTGTGATGAACAAATGCAGCATAAAGTAACGAATAATGTTGTGCTAGTATAGTTATGATTAATCTCATCCTATCAATCATTGGACGTTGACTCATCAGAGCATTCACAATGATTAGGTGAGTTCAATGATGCTGTCATAGAGACTCCATTTGATTTACATATTTGCATGGAGACGTAATAATGATACCACAAGTTGAGTAACATTAGGGTCCAGTCAAAATTTAATAAATTATAAATTCAAGAACAGCTTGTTGACCCCTTCTGGTACCAGCCCAATTACACACTGACAAGCCCTATGCAAGTGCTTTAATTTGATAGGTGGGTTCCATTCTGATTAGCTTAAGATTATGCTAGGCTATAGGGATATATTTTGGAATTGTTTGTTTTCCTATGACATCTAACTCCTTCGAAGAAAGCCCTCAGCTGATGTGAAGGGGCTAATTGTTCTGTTTTCTAATTCTTAAATATCAAATATTTTGTGCTTGATATTTTCCTGCGAGAAAAGAGATCCTTTTTTTTCCCCTTTTTTAGTGAAACCCCCAAGCTCAATAGTTTCTTTGGCGCAGGATCACTTGGAAATTCCATGATCTTCCTGGATGGATGGTTCTCTGCATTTATTTAGTGACTTGTACCCAGGATACATGTTCTTGTGTTGTTCAAAAGAACCAATAGGCTCTGCAATGTTCCTACTATCCTACCATTTCCTGAGACCATTGCCTTAGCATTTCTCCTGTCTTTGCTCAGTATTCAATTCCCGAATTGTTCCAACATAGATATAAAGTTCATCTTGGATCCAGTGGCAGGTGTTGTGTTTCCTCCATACAGATTTTATGTTTCCCACACCCTTTGATTTGCTGGGGTTTTGGGTGGTAACAATTGTTAAGTCAAAAATGTGCTAAATTTAGTGTCTTTGCTGGAGAAATGTTGACTTAAAAGAATTTTTATTTTTTCTGCCAACTTAAATGATTGACATGTTTCTTTTAACTTTTTGGGTTTTATAGGCTTTGCTTTTGTCTATATGGAAGATGAGCGTGATGAGGAGGATGCTATCCGGAGACTTGACAGGATAGAGTTTGGTAGAAAAGGTCGCCGACTTCGTGTTGAACGGACAAAGGTATATATAGGCAGTGCCTTGATTTGATGCAGTTTGAGTGCAATACAACTAATAACACACTACAACTTCGATTGCATTGACATCTAATCATATGTTGATCTTTCTGAATTTTAGCACAAAAACTAAGCTATCAATTTGGTTAGCAGCAAGAACGTGGTGGCAGGAAGCCTGATAGATCTAGAAGATCTGCAGCTAACACAAGGCCAACAAAAACTTTGTTCATCATCAACTTTGATCCTATCAATACCAGGACCAGAGATCTTGAAAGGCATTTTGAACCATATGGAAAGATATCAAACATTAGGATTCGAAGGAATTTTGCATTTGTGCAATTTGAGTTGCAGGAGGATGCTACCCGTGCTTTAGAAGCAACTGACAACAGGTTTATCAGATTTGCATGTTATTGTATTTATTATTTGAAATGACTGATCGACGGCATATACGAACTTGTAATGATCTTAGTATATATGTGCAAATAGGTTTTATTTATAGAAAGACAAAGTTGTCACAGAGTCAAGTCAACTACCGTGAATATCTTACAAGAAACTTCAAGAAAGGAAAGGTTAAATGCATGTTCAGACTTTCATGCTGAGATCATTGGTTAATGAAGACTTCTTGAGTCTAAAGCACTACATTTCGTAATTATCTTTTTTTATAATCTCAAGGCTGTAATCATCTCTTGTTATCCACCTCCTATTCCTTTTATTAGTTCCTTGCTGGGCAGCCTATAGTATTGCCTATTCGTATTCCAGACGTTTCTTGATGCACAAATCCTCTCTCCTCAGTTTGGTCATTTGCTTCCTCTTATAATTTTATGGTTATTATGAGACGCTTAATGATTTTACTTTGGTTCTTCCGACTCGTGCTGACAGCAAGTTCATGGATCGAGTGATTTCAGTGGAGTATGCTATTCGTGATGATGATGACAGAAGAGATGGACACAGCCCTGATAGAAGAGGTCGTGATGTCTCCCCCGATAGAAGAAGCTATGGTGTGGGACGTTCCCCTAGTCCTTATCGTAGGGATAGGAGTAGTCCTGATTATGGACATGGATCAGTCCCTGATGCTAGATCCAACCTAAGTCCTAGTCCTGATTATCGCAAAGCAGGAAGCCATGTCGATGACAGATACAACAGGTTAACATTTTTCCTACCCTCCTGTTCTTTTACCTCTTATTTATTTATTTATGCATTGTGGTTTCTGTAGCTGAATATTAACACCATACTACATCGTTTACTATCAGCCGTTCACCATCCCCTCGTGAAAGATTTCGATCCTGAGGAGGTAAAAAGAGTTCCTTGCATTTTCTGCCATCTTTGTTATCTACCGGTGATTTCACCATGCAGCCGTTCACTGTCCCCTCGTGAAAGATTTTGATCCTGAGAAGGGTGTAAAAAGAGTTACTTGCATTTTCTACCAGCTTTGCTATCTACCGTTGATTTCATTCTTCCGTTGCTATCTGTAATACTTTATTTGAACAAGGTTAACCTACTAGTCATTGGCATGCTTCTGGTAGAACGAAGATTTGTACTTCTTTTTAAGGTTAAAGAGCAGAAAAACATCAGATTTGAGTTACTGGCATGCGATGTACGATTTACATTTAGTAATTTGTGGGAACTTCAAATGTTGAATCACTGTCTTTCATGACAATCTGTTTTCAGTCTCTTCTGATCTTTGGTCATTGATCAAGTTGGGGCAGGGCCGTGTGTGAATTTTGTATATAAGATGTTCTTTATGTAAGTGTCATGTTCTAGGTCCAATCAACTTTAAAGCATAAATACTTTTAATATATATATCGATGCATATTTATGGTAATATTTATTATTTAATTGAATTAATATTCTAATAAATTAAATAATAGAATCCATATATTCAAGTTTTGGTGATTTGTTAATCACAAGAAGTTGTGATTGTGAAATACAAATTACATATGATTGAATTTTAAATCGTCCGTGGTCGAATTAATGACGAGATAAGGATATTGTTATTATGGATAAATCATTACGTGTGATATTCTTACTTGTGAAGTAAGTAGTTGATTTCACATGCTAAAGTGTGTTTGACACTTGAATGAACATGTAGATATTTTGTTATAAAACAAAACATTAAACACTCGTTGGGAGATTTCACATGGATAACTATACGAGTGTTAGTGGTTGATCTCTAACGTTCAGTAGCGGATTTGGTCCTTTGACTTGAAGTCATCATAGTGCCTTATAAGAGGACAGTCGTACTTTGGTGGTGGTAGATGTTGCTTTGTTAAGAATCTCTAATACAGTATCGTTCGGATATGTCAATAATCATATGCAGGTCGTGAATGATCGACGGAGGATTCGTCACTCTTAAATAGTAAGAGATTATGATCTACATTTTTTCCAGCTAAGTTGATAATGAAATCATTGGTCAAGATGAACTCATAAGTCGAAAATGAGTTTTCGACTTACATTGACTTGGCAGTGTAATAGAAGATATGATCTATAATTGAGATTGACACATATTCATATCTCGTAATTGATCGGATCATATTGACGAAATGATTATAACTTCACAATAAACGAACACGTTTGATTTTGTCACATCACGTGACATTCACGTCACATGTATTGTGAGACGGTGAATGTGAATTGGTGATTAATTAACGGGGTGATTTATCGACTTTGATTATATCAAATAATAATTCACGTCGTTAGGTATCGTGATTGGAAACCTAATGTATCACACACAAAAGAGAACCAGAAAAATGANTTAGGTATCGTGATTGGAAACCTAATGTATCACACACAAAAGAGAACCAGAAAAATGAAATTTATCAATTAATTAATTGACAAGTGTTGGATAATTAATTAATTTGGTTGTTTATTAATAGGCCTGAATTAATTAATTAGAGTTAATTAATTTATGGACTATATTTAATTAATTTGATTAATTAAATATTGGATCGGGTTAAGTTTAAGAGACAGACTAAATCCGCTTGAACTTATATTAGTAGGTTGCTAGGGTTTGAAAACTGTAGAGAATTAATTAATTATTCTTGCTACCACAAGAAAAGAAAATCTAACCGTCATTATTATTCTCTCTATGGATCACCAATTGAGGCTGAACAATTGGACATATTGGATTGCAGATCGTGATCATTGGAGTTCAAGAAAAAGCAAAGGAATTTGTGGAATTCATCAAATATATTAATTCTATCACAGTTTCTATCTAAACACAAAGCAGATCTATGTATGGGAATTGAAATTGTTTTATTTTCTGCTGCGCATAGGTTAGCATGAAGTGCAGATCGTATCATTGGAGTTCAAGAAATAGCAGAGGAATTTGTGGAATTCATCAAAGGTATATTTCTTATCACAATTTCTATCTAAACGCAATACATATCCTTGGTGGGAATTAAATATTGTTTTATTTTTCGCTGTACACGATTAATTTAGTTCCCAACAGTGGTATCAGAGCCGACTTTGTGTTTGTTAGAAGAACTTCTTGCATGTTAGAGCAATCAAAAGTTGATTGTCATTATTTTTTTTTAATCTAGCAGATTACAAAAATTAATTCTATATTCAAAAATCTACTTGAAAAGAAAATAAGTTTTTGGGTCGAAAAATTGGATCTAAAAAAAAAAAGGCGAAGGCGATGATGACGCCATCGACAATGGCACGGCAACACGACGCCGAGTGGAGATGCAGCAGCGACAGTCGCTGCTGTGCGCAGCTGCTGCGGCGCTCGTAATCGCTGAGAGTTACAGCGGTGCTCATGGAAATCATAGCAGTGTGCGGCGCTACTGCTGGTTATTGTAGCAGCGTTGCTGAAGTGCCTAACGATGCGCCTCGACTGTGTGACAGCGACTGCACACCATTGTTTCTTCAAAAGGATTTTCAATTTCACTCGATTTTTGGGGTGATTGGAGGTAGGGCCTCTAATGCAATTTCTGAAAGTGTGAGCCCTCGCCTGCAATTAGTGAAAAGGGTTAAGTTTGTAAATTTTTAAAAAGGGCTAGTTATGCAATTAATATAACTGAAGGGTCTGTTTATAATTTTAAACCAGTGGTCATATTGCAAATTTGAAATGGTTTTGATGTAAATATTAAATGGTCTTAAATTTGATTTCCAAATGGGTTATAACACATATTATCAATTTTGACCCGTTTACAATTATTATCAATTTTGACCCGTTTACAATTTTATTTGAAATTGACGACTTTTTATATTTTCGTTAAAATTGGATACTAACATAAATATTAAACTTTGACCCTAAATTGAATTTTATTTTATTTAAGAGTTTTATCCTAAATTAAAATT
>CAIGRP010043810.1:0-11849 GCA_903798385.1 Fraxinus cuspidata
AACTTAAAATATTGAATCAAACGTAGTAAAAAAAAAAACTTAGCCGAGTCGAACCGTCAAGCCATTTGACTTATAAACAGTAACCAATAACCAAAACTAATCAAACGAAAAAAAGGCTTAGGCTTTATGGCTCGGCTCGGCTTATGAATAGTATCATCACAAGTGAATCTTTTATTTATATTATATAGGATAACCAATAACCAAAACTAATCAAACGAAAAAAAAAAAAGGCTTAGCCGAGCCGAGCCATAGTACCATCACAAGTGACTCTTTTATTTATATAGAAAAAAATAATATATATATATATATGACATTCGCCTCGTTTATGTTAATAAAGAGATCATTGTAAGACTCACCAAACGAACATTATTGCTCAATGAATGTGTGATAACTTGAAAGAAACGATGTGGTAGATCACTTCTGTTCGATATAACATTTATACTACAAAGACAACAGTTAAGTATATACATTAAACTTTTAGCATCAATAGAAAGTCAATCCATCTCTACCAGAATTATTGCCCAAAAAACTATAATCAGATTTTCAAGTTACGTAGTCTCAAGTAATCAAATTCACATAGATTTACTGATATGGAGGACCTAAAATTTCCCCTTCAAACAAGGAAATCCATGTTAGATATAATCTAAAAAATGAAGTTTCATTTGTATTTAAAAACATAAATGACCGAGAATGACAATATCAGTTAAATAAAAAAGGATATGATTTAAATACATACCTATCAATATTGAGGATGTTAAATAATATGATCACCAGTAGCCGCATAAAAGGTACGAAGCATAAAATTTGGAGACTGAAATCGGTACTTGTTCATTGAGATAAAAAAAAGTACGTGACTGATAAAAGAAGAGATTTCGATTGCAAGATTTTACAACAATGTTCGAATTTATATATTTTTCATTCACTTTTCTCATTTAAAGATTACTGGACATACTTTAAAATTATCAAAAGTTAATATTAACACTTATTTTTTAACCATCAATGTAATACAATTCTATAACTAATGATGTTTCCATACTTCCACAAGAATCATGTAACTAATGCATAAAGTTGTAAAAACCATTATATTATGTCTTTAATTGAAGTCCTATATTCTGTCTTTAATTGAAGTCTAAGTTGATGCGAGAAAAATTAACAATAATTTGTAACAAAACATTCAATTCAATTCAATTTAGTAAAATTGTTATCAATGTAATCGAAATTGACGATAAGAAAGAAAGAGCATGAAATAAACACAACGTAAACAAACAACTTACCACGATTCCAATTCACAGGAATTGTTTGATATTTTACACGACTTTCTAATCTTCTTAACTCTTGCAAAAAATCCAAACCATAAACAATTATGATGATGCTATCTTCAAAACACTAGTAGCAAAAGTAACATCTTTGACAGTAGTTGGACGAAAATTTTACAAACTTAACAAAACCAATTAATAAATAAATTCTCAGAACGTAAGTACACACATAATCTTTGAAAGCAAATAGTGTCAAAAGTTCCAGATTGGCCACATCTTGAAAGTTCAATAGAAGCATAAAATAAAATACATATAACCATCATTAAGCTCCACAAATGTAGCCATAATAAATAATATCATCTCCCTAGTATGCCAAGTCCTTATTCCTTCATCTCTGAACACAAGACTATGACTTAGCAAAGTAGAAAGATTGTAATAACTTAACAGAGAAAAATGGCAAACACAGCATATTGCAACAGTTTGAGATCTAGAAATCACTAAAGAAACGTGTAAAAACATTTCGTGTAGTTGTCTTCAAATTTATTGAGAACAAAACTTAATTTGTTGTTTGTCTAAAGTAAAATAGCTCTTATACTCCTATAGCTTAAAAAGTGCAATCTTCCACGAAACTTAATGAGAGCACCTTTTAGTTCAAGTAAATTATAAATCCAAAATTCAGCAAAGCTATATACAAGTATTTTAGCCCGTCCACACGAAATTCAGTAACAAATACATTTGTAGGGTAGATTCTTGTTGAAAGTTCAAGTGAAATATGAAGACTTGAGTCTTTCTTCCAATCTGTAGACTTATTATCCAAATACATTTGTAGGGTAGATTCTCATTGAAAGTTTAAATTAGCCGATTATTTAGATCCAACGTGCGAAATTACACAATTAAAAACAACAACTCACTATTTAATTATTTCTAGATGATTAGTCAATCAAGCTCAATTACCATATGGTTTGAATGTAACAATCAATAATTAAAACAGTAAAGAACACTAAAAACGATCACAAAGAAACCCCAACTGGTAAAAACTTCGATCACTTTGCTAGTCAGTAATCCTCTGTAAATCGAAACAAACTTACAATACGATCAGACCCGTCTACCCCGTTGAACTTTTGACCTTAATTCATGCAGTATCCCTTGATCCAATGGAGGCGTGCTCCTTCAAAACAAATTCCAACTCCTGATTTATACTTTAGCCTTAATGGATTGCGTACTCCTGACGCCAGGTCCCGACTCCTGGTACCTCACATTAATCCTCTTTAATTTGTGCTTCTACAATAGCTCCCAGATCCATGATATCGATTTATTTTCGGTGGATCAAATGGTTTGATGTTTAATCAAAAGATCTTGTGTATTTTAATCTGTGGTTTAAATAAAACAATATGACTAAATCAACAAATCAATGTTTGGATGAAATTATGGCTAAACTAATATGGTGGTTGAATCTTTCAATCAATGAATACGTTTTGGATCTTCAAATAAATGATTTCTATGGAAAATATGATTCAACACATTTTGAAATGTTCGTAGGATAGGATATATATAGGGTTTCTCTATTGATGTCCGATTGAGATGATTCAAAATGCGTTAAAAAACCAACTTAAAGTGATACAATTCTTCTAGCAATAGTCTTGTTCAAATTCCAATGTTTTCCATGTGAAAAATTGTGTTGCAAGTTGCAACTGAGAATTTGGAACATAACTTGTGCTGCTCTTTAGACTTCTAATTACATTTCAATGATCATATGTGATTTTCTTGGATATCTTGGACTCCTTCATGACCTATACTACCAATTTCAACTCTTTTGCTATAATTAGAAATAAATAACTCATATTTTAATTTTGATTACAATTTGATAAACTTTTAATACGATGAAACTAGGACATGATTTTAACTAAAGAATTGTCAATTACAAATTTAGAAATTATCAATTATAATTTGGTCTTAACATTTATTATTAAAATTGTTAGATCACTCACATCTCTTTAATTAGACTTGTCATAAGAGTCCTATAAAATCAACGTATTTGATTGCATAGTGTCATATTGATAAGAAAATGATCAACTTTTTTATCTAGATACTTCACCTAGTTATAAACCATCCAAGGATCAAGCCGACCAAAGAAACTAAAATTAGAGACTTAACGAGTTCAAATTTAAAGTCGACGTTGAGTTTATAAGAGGTGATAAATGCGCAATTTATTTGTCTTTTTTATTTTTTTTCCTTTTTAATCTTTGGACCAATGGACCCCATACATTACACATACGGTCCAAAGATGGGATATTGAATACGTTGCACTTGCGCGTACACACACCCCCGTCCCGTCCCATCCCATCCCACCCCACCCCCACCACATTTTTCTCTCCCTCTCTCTACTCTTCCTTCATCCGTTCCCTCCACTCAATTCCTCCATCGCCACCTCCCAGAACCACCATTTGCAAAACCTACTACGCAGTACCCAAAAACCTTCTGAAGTTCATATGGTACTGTTTTTCCTCACCCACATGGTGTGAAGCAGAAGCAGATTGAGAGAACACATTTATCTGAACAGAACAAAGATTACTTATGTTTAGAAGCAACAATGTTACGGCCCGGATATTTGAGCGTCAGATGTCTAACCCTGCTCCTGGCACCAGTGTACATTTTCTTTTTTCTGTCAAGTTTGATTACTTTTTGCTATTTGTGGATTTGTATGTAAATATAAGGCGGGGGCTTGATCAAAATCCCCTTATTCGATGAGTACTGATGCTGTCTCTGGGAGCATGGAGTTGGACTTTGAAATTAATTTTGAAATCAATGCTTCTCTATTTCACACTGCCAAACATAGAGGAAATGAGCAAAAGAGAATTGATTTTTTTTTTCCAGTTTTTAGAATTCTAATTGCTAGCTTTGCTTGAGCTGAGATATATAAGAAAAAAGGTATCCAACTAGTGTATCGGAAATCTGGGTTTCTATTTCGGTCAAACCAATTTAAGAGCACTTCTTTAAAGTCCTGATAGGGAGCCAATATAGAAAGCAATTTTATTTTAATAAATGAACAAGTATTAATTTTTTTTTACCACACAAGATAGATTGGAATTTGAGGCCATTCCCTTCACCATATATAGATGAGTAAAATTGAGCGCACAATTTAGTTTAAGCTATTGTGCTCAAGATCGGGTGAGACAATAAAGATCACCATCATGCTCTTCATCAAACTTTGGCTTTCTTTTTCCTGGTTCATTCATACGTGTACTCAAGATTGAAGATTCAGCAGGGATCCTGTTAATTTTTAGTAAGTCATTCGTTAATTCTGACAGGTTCATCGTGCCAGGCAATTTTATGAGAACATAGTCCCAAGTCATACCATATATGACATCGAATGCCCAGACCTTTTATTTCGTAAGTTCACAGACGATGGACAGTATCTTGTAACTTTCAGCAGGAATCATCAGGATCTCATTGTTTATAGACCAACATGGTTGTCATTTTCGTGCGAAGTAGAAGATTGTTATGCTCATGACCTTCCAAATAAAGCCAACAAATTTGAGAGTTTCTTCACCCAATTATACAGTGTTACTCTTGCTTCCACTGGTGAACTTATATGCAAAGATTTCTTCCTTTATATGGAAGGCAAACAATTTGGAATTTTTGCAACTTCAACTGCACAAATACATGATGCACCTGCAGTTGGAGATGCAATTCAAGGAGTCCCATCAATTGAGAAGATAACTTTTCACCTCTTGAGGTGTGTATTATCTCTTTCCACTTTAGATTTTCACAACACTGATATTGACTAAGTTTGTCATTGTTATGGTTTGATCTGAATTACTTAGACTGGAAGATGGAGTTATACTTGATGAGAGGGTTTTTTTCAATGATTATGTTAATTTGGCACATAGCATGGGTGTCTTCTTGTACGACGATTTATTGGCCATAGTCTCTCTTCGTTATCAAAGAATACACATTCTCCAGATTAGGGACTCTGGCAACCTTGTTGATGTGAGGGCAATTGGGAAATTTTGCCGTGAAGATGATGAACTTTTCCTCAACTCTAGTGTGCAGGCAAGTGTTCGATGGAACTATTCTTAATTTATATGGGTGTTCTGTTATTCCTACTCTCAACTGCATGCAGAACACCTCATAAGTCGCTGTTTTTTTGCTCAATCAGTTGAAATAATCACATTTAATATTTTGGCTTGATCTGATATTATTGCCTGAGAGACGTTTAGAACAAAAAAATCAATTGGCCACAATGATTCAAGTTGGATTGGCTGAAAAATATATCATCCTTGAAGAAATATTATTTTTCTGACAAGATTATGTTGATTTTGTCATATCCTTAAAACCCAAATAGCAGATTTTTTATTTTAAAGTGAACAATCAGATTCATTGTTTGTATCAATATTTTTTCAAATTATCTGATTTAAGTAACATATAATTGGCGATACTTCTGATTTGCTGCAGCACTCGTTTCGTGCGAATTACATATCACTAAATGAAAAATAGTGCTTCTTGAAAGAGTGGGATGCATGTCATGTGGGTGAACGTTTAAAAGGCATCGCAAGGAAGAAATTAACTTTGATCTCTACTTGGAAACCTTTGATCTCTTTCTTAAAATAGATGTTTAGTTAGTTCCACTTCCATCACCGTGCTCTCTTGCTAGGAGTTTGTTTAAATGTAAGTCCGATCCAATTTTGATTGATTGCAATGCACAGCACCTGATAAAAGTAAATTGCTCCAGGCGTCTGCAAATCATATTGAGAATGGTTCACAACATACTGAAGATATTCCTGAAACTCCTTTTTTGAGTTGTTTAAAGCAGCGGTTGCTTTCATTCATATTTCGAGGAATATGGAATGAAGAAGATGATCCAAACCTGGTGAGTCATATCACGATAATGATATAGTGAACTTTGATCTCTTTGATATTTCCTCATTTACTCATTGACAATAAAATATTGTGCATTGTACATCTATGATAACTTTCCATTTGAATAGGCACAGATTATCTTAGATAAATAAATGAGTAACTCGAGGCGATTGAATGATAATAATACGTCTTTTGAGGTGTTAGGAATTTAGAAAAATCTGCCAGCTTCTATAGAATACTTATTTCGTTAGGTGCTCCATTATGGATGGATCTGCTATAAATTTATAGTGCAATTGCTCTCACAGTCTCTCTCATTTTTCTTCTTATTTGCCTACATCATCCATATGTTTAATTTATTTTTCTGCCTCTTTTGTGATGTTATTACTATAATTGCACCTCTCAATAAAATTGACACTCAGGGTAAGATTAGGATTGTAGTTAAAGAGCTAAGGCAAGCTTACATAATGCTATTAATTGTTCCACTGATGACTGGGTTATCACACTGAAATTTTTCGAAGATGATCTAGTATATTAAAAGATGAATAACAATCCAAATATTTAGGAAGTAGAGCCTTGTGACAACCTGGGTTGGAAAATGATCTATTTTTCCCTAACCTATTAATTCCTTATAGGCTTACAGGTGCTTTAAAGCTGACTTGCATTTTACATCATGTAGAATTCTACTAATGAGGCAGGGACAGGAATTTTTTGTTCAATCAAAATGGTTTTGTTAAAAGAACAAATTTGGGAAGATCTTGTAGACAAGTTGTATAAAGAGATTAAGAGGATAGTAAGCTATCAAAAAGACCCATCCATTCAGGGATAGTTTGGGATATATGATGCAAAAACTACTACTAGGGCAATGTGACCATGTCCGCCACGTACTAAGTCGTATCAAACAATGACACTCCTTAGACACTTCTAGGACATGTTTTACACCTACTTTATCATTTTTCTTTCTCTGAAACTAGTAATGTATAGTTTAATTCAAAGTTATTTATTATAACAAATAGACAGTCGTCTGATTTAAAAGATCTCACCAATATAATTCAAAGAATTTTTTTTGATTTTATTAAGGTATAGAAATATAGAAAATATATAAATGTACAATTTCAAATAATTTAAGCTGGCGTATCCCCAATGTGTTGGTGTTCCACTTTTTTTTAAAAAAAAAAAAAAATCACATGTTGGTGTGTCCATATCCACGTTCTTGTCTGTTTCACGTGTCCACAGCCGTATCCATACTGTGCTTCTTAGGTTTGGATACTCCAAAAAAACAAAAAATAAGAAGCTTCAGATTCTCCTGCAGGATTTCCAACCCCACCAAAGCACTCATGTTTTTTTTCACTCCAAAAAGCGAACATCAAGTGCAGTGGTCATAATCCATGCCTTTCTGACAACCATCCTTCGCCCTTTCCATTTCTAGCTTCTCAAACAATTCACTGTCGTAGCAGACATGGCCATTACTCACAAAAAAAATTAAATGACCAGGAAGACATGTTAAAATGCAGCGTAACATGATTGCCTGTTTTCTGAAAATTATAATTTCCCATATTGATTCCTTTGCATAATATGACTTTTCTGTTGAACCAGAGAATGCAATGCCTGAAGAAGAAGTTTTATTTCCATTTCCAAGATTATGTTGATTTGATCATCTGGAAGGTAGAGGTCTAACTTATTGAATTTTTAAAGAATATGATGCCTCTCTAGAAATCAGAATATAGGGTTACGTTTTTTCATCTTAAAACTCTTTTGCATTTCGTACTTCCCTAAACCAACATAACTCTTTTGACCAATGGTTTATAATTATGCATAGGTGCAATTCTTGGACCGTCATCACCTGTTGATCAAGTTTGGCAGTGTTGATGGTGGGGTAGGTTTCTTACCTTCTCAATAATTCTTGGACCAACTTCTCTTATTTATCTCTATGTATGTTAGTGGAATTTGAATGTGGGTACCTTACTTTTTTAATTTGTTAATTGTCACATGTTTTCTATAACGTGATTTATACCGCAAGTGTACGGCGTCAAATTTTGCAATATAATAATAGAGTTAATTGTCGCGTGTTTTCTATATTTCTTCTCTTTGACTTCTTTCTTCATCCAATTGACTCTTAGCACTCTTGAATCTTCATTGCAAGGTCCGATACAACTTTTTAGTATTTTCACTTTAGTCCCTGAACTTTGGATCTCTTACAATTTAGCCCTCTTCTTTTATTTTGCTAAATTTTGCTTATTTCCTTCATTTTAATCAACATATATCACAACATCAAAACACACAATAAAATGCTCTAAAACTCGTAGAAATTAGTTAAATATCAAGTTTAGATGATGTCTAAAGTATGAGTGAAATAGATTTTTCATTAATTAGTCTTAAATATATGTAGGAGATGTAAAGACCATGAAGACCTAGCATTATTATTGTTTAGGTTTTGGCTACAACTCAAATTTATCATGCTTATCCATTTGAGGCAATAGTTATTTTAACAAATCATTTAATGGAAGGCATAACACAATTCGAACTGTTTCAAAGATGCAAATAACAACTGCATTAGAAGGATCTATGTTACAGAAGTGAGGGATACCATACAAAAGAAAGATGTGAAAAGCATATGATGTGGATTGAACCCTTATTGAAGTTGGTAAGTATCTGTGTGAGGTGGGTAATTTTATTATTAACAGGCATAATATGCATTTGTTTGTGCAAAATTATTAGGAACTTTTTAGGAGGAATGGTAGTGGGTTACATGAAATGTGTAGATAATAAATGGGTAGTAGTTATGAACGTATGGTTGAAATTAATGTTTGACTTTGATTGGATAGAAAAATGAATTTTTTTATCAAAGACAATGATTCTTTAGTACAAACAAAGATATTAAGATGGGTGTGACCGTATTTAGTAAGCAATAGAAATATATGTTCACAAATAGAGGTGACGGTAATTTAGAATAAATTAGGAGGGGGTGACTTGAAATGGTGGGGCACATTTACTAGAGACTTCAAACATCGCTCACAAGAGTGATGTGACCCTAATGGAAAACTTTAAAACGTGGCTTGACATGCTTGCAAAAAATTTAATTTGATTTCATTACACTTTTTTTAGATGTAATACCAGAACGAACAAAATGCTTAAAATAATTTATTAACCAACCTCAAGTTTATTGGGAATAAGACTTAGCTTAGCTTCATGTTGTAATTAGTTTATAACTCACACATCACACATTATAATTGTGTATTTACTTGCCAATTGAATTACTCTTTTCTAGAATATCATTTCTTCCTCATATTCATTGAATAGAACCCAAACCATTGAGTAAGTATATTTTTTGTCTTTGCAGCTTATTATGAGTTGCTATTTATGAAACACTGTCCTTATTTGTTAAGAAATAATCATATCTTCATTTTCGTTTTTCCCTTTTACGCTTCTTGGATATACCTTTGACACTTGTTTTCTCAATTTCTAATGTTCTTAAAGCTTCGCTAAACATCTCATGTGAGGCCAATCTAGTAGATTGAGGATTATTGTTACTGTGGATATGACTGAATTTGTGGATTAGGTTTTTTTTCTGTCCGTTCTAACACAAGCTTTCTGATGATGCATTCGTCTAATTTCTTTGATAAAGTATCTTAAATCAGCTCCCAAAGTTCTATTTATTTCTTTCATCTGACTGAAATTTTTTGTTAGTGGACAACGTGTAGAATCTGGACAATGTGTTTTGCTCTTGATGATTCTGGGGATGTCAGTGGTTTACTGTTAACCAACAAAGTTAGCAATGTTATATAGTTCTATGACTTGGCCTGACCATTGAATGGTCCAACTAAACCATGTTTATAGTTTTGACATGAAGGATCAGCTATGCTATTTTCTTTCATTTATACCCAAAATTTTGCATTCTTAATTGAAAGTTTGTACAATAAGTGAAACTAATTGAGCTATATTTGTTTTACCCTTTTTTCTGAGCTACAGGTGGCACGAAATGCAGATAATCATCCTGCCTTTTTTGCTGTGTATAACATGGAGACTGCTGAAATTATTTCATTTTATCAGGTCTGTAATTCTTATTCCAAGATATTCATTTTTTCGCATTTATAGTACTGCCTGGGATTTCTTTAATGGTTTTGGTTCCTTCCAATCACTTGCGATCCACTGATGTTAGAGCACTTGAAGTGGAATATCATAAGTGTCGACATTAAAATAGTGGATGATTATATTGGAAGTAATTGATTTGGAGACGATCTTTTACCCAATTAAACATATGAATGATTCCGTATTAATCTTTTGTAGAACTCAGCGGAGGAGCTTTATTCATTGTTTGAACTGTTCTGTGACCACTTTCATTCATCGTCAAAGAATTCATCACTTTACATGAATTTCATATCAAGTCATTCAAATAACATCCATGCCCTGGAGCAGCTAAGGAGCAATAAAAATAAAGTTACCAGCTTTCCTCTGGTATTATTTATAATTGATCAATCACATTAAATTCAAATTTGTTGTTATTATGCTTTCTATCTAATTGTCTTACAATTTTTAATTGGCATAAGAATCTCAATATGATTTCACAATCATGCCATGGTTTTTTCAATCTTGCAGTTTGTGAAGAAGATGTTAGTCAATTTGCCTTTTAATTGTCAGTCTCAGAGTCCTTCCCCCTACTTTGACCAATCCCTGTTCCGATATGATGAAAAGGTTTGACTCTATAATCCTTACATTCTTTTGCATGCTAAGTGCTTGTTTCGGTCCAAAATATAATTTAAGCGGTGGGCCCCACAGAATGTATGGATAAAAAATGGGTATTAAGTTGTGGACTGTTTTTTTGGCACACGTCAATCTGCCATTGTTATTTTTTCTCATGTCTATATAATCAACAGCTGATTTCAGCAACTGACCGACATAGACAGTCCGCTGACCATCCCATTAAATTCATTTCAAGGAGGCAACAGAATATTCTCAAATTCAAGATTAAACCAGGTACACTCTATACAAGTGAAATTCCAACAACCCCCCCACCCCCTGCCGTTTTGAGCTTGTAAACTGACTTTTGATTGGGATGAATTTTAAAGGACCTGAAGCTGGAACCTCTGATTGCAGAACCAAAAAAATCTGCTCGTTTCTCTTTCATCCAGTTTTGCCTCTAGCAATATCCATCCAACAGACACTGTTTTTCCAGCCAGCAGTTGTAAATATTCACTTCCGTCGATAATTCTTTCTCAACGAAACAGGCTATATGTTTTTCTGTCTGAAATCGGGATAAGAACCACATATCTTGGATATTGCGTATTCATATTTGTGGATAGTCTTAGGTATCTCATATGAACATGGGCACTTTCATATCCGTATACCATTCTTGTTGTTGGGGTTAGCTAGACAGAAATCTCCTTGTAAGCTTGAAATCAAGCCGAATTTTTTGACTTCAGGATTCAAATGTAATATTCTGCTCCCAAATGCGCTGTGAATTCACAGGAGGAAGCAAGTTTTCGACTAGCAAAACTTCTTTAATTCTGGCAAAAAACGACACCCACACGCGAGCACGAATTTGAGGAAGTTACCTTAAAATTATGTGGTGTGCAGCTATTAGAAGCTTATCATCTTACATTTCAATTTTCAAAATAGGAAGATCCAGAATCTGTATGATAAAGTGTACTTTCCAAATTGCATTAATGGAATTTGTTTGGGTTAATAGCACAAAACGTCCCTACGTTTGGCACTTATTGTGGAAAACGTCCCTACGTT
>CAIGRP010043816.1:0-16976 GCA_903798385.1 Fraxinus cuspidata
GAGATAGACGATTCCACAAGACTAGGAGTACTGTAGGGTAGCGATTCCATGGAGAGCTTTGGCAACAACAGCTAAGGATTGGTGTAGGGGAGCACAGGATCCAGTGAGAGTTGTAAGGAGTTTAGTCGGAAGATCAGATAGTACAGGTCGTCTAGTCTGATAGACTGTAAGCTGTTAAAATGATTTATAGTTAATTGACTAGCAAGTGTCCGGAGTTTTTCCTAGTTGGGTTTCTCCATGATCATCGTGGTGTTGAATTACTGCTTTTACTTTGTTTATTGATTAATCATATAAATTGCGGTATTCAAACTTAGAACTAAAATGACTTGCATATTTAATCATCTAGAAAAGAATTAAAAAGTGACTTGTTGCTATTTAATTCTTTAGTAAATTTAAATTCCGTATTATACACCTATTTACCCCCCCTCTAGGTGTTGTTAGGGTCGAACTGCGTTTTTCCAATCGTATTACACCATATGTGTCCTTGAGGTCATACCCAGTAAAGGGCAGTCATGCATGCAGGATTGAACTTCTGATATAAGCAGCTCTGAATCCAAATCTCGCTTCTTTAAATATATTCATCATAATATTAATTTCATTATGGAAAAGGTTTCATAAGTTAGTGGGTATTAAATTTTTGAATTTAAGTGTACTAAATATCCATGATTAATCTTAAGTATAATGAAATTGACCTGCATTCAAAGTTTTTTATGTGAAGCTCTACAAAGTAACACCGTCTCATTTATCTTGATCTATGAAATGCAAGTCTTCTAGTATAAGAGATAAATTGTAATATCATATATTTACTCAATTCAAGCCGGATATCCTTGAAATGTGTGGGTGTTTAAAATTTCAAATAGATACACATTATTTTTTTATTGTACTTAGTTGGGGAAACTGACTTTGGAAAGTGTTAAAAATAAAATTTGTAGATTTGCATGTGAATACAAGAGCTAAACAGACGCAGCAGCTCGGACGTCTTACTAAAATTCAATTTCATATGTTTAACTTGTGATAATTAGATATGTGATATTAATATTTTGAAAATTTTAGAAGATTTTGGAAATATGCAGAAGTGCAGCAACTAAAATTTGGCCAAAACGACATAATTCAAGGCTTAGTCCATTATGACTCGCTCAAATGAAATTGATATCACTAAGTGAGTTTCAAGTTCAAACGACATCTTCAACTATTACACACTATAACGTTGCCACTATATATTATATATCTTTCTTTATTTTAAAAGTTTATAACTTTTCGGGAATTTTAGTAACTTAAGAATAAAAGTTTTAACCTTTCAAATAATTGTTTTTTTTATTTTCTGTTTTAGATTTTAATTTTAATACAAAATTTAAACTAATAATTCCTAGTGTGTAAATTACATTTTAATTGGTTTAATATTCATGATTGTGGGGGTTGAATTTACCCCTATAAAAGGAAGTGATTTTCATTGAGATATGCAATATGAGAAAACATAACTTGAAAAATACTATATCTACGTTTCATACTATTTTCTTATAGTTTTGGAAATTCGATAAAGATTCGTTCTTTATCTCCTTGTGATCGTGCCAATAGATGGAGAACCAGTTGTGAGTCACATGATTATTATTTTGGAACCATGTAGTGTCAAAAGTACCCACGCGAAGGGAATGGGGCAACACAACTTTAGGACAGCGTCTTTGACATGAGTGTCTAAGGCTTACTTTATAATTGTCTTCTCATGTTTATGTTATATTGAGTTATATGTTCATTGTTTAATTATATTATTTATACTTGTTATGTTAATCAATAATCTACACACAAATCACTCGGTTTTTCCAACAAAAAACACTCTCTATAAATTGAAGAGTCATTTCTAGTTTAATAAAGCAGTTTCCTAACTGAGATATTTTGGCGTTTCATGAACCTATTTTTCAGATCATTACAAGCATATTTTCCTATTGGGAAGAACAGTAGCTTTCTACACTGTAAAAGAATAAAATAAAAAATAAAATAATTTCTCTAGCTTCAGAGTAAGCTATTACAAATTAGATTTTAGAAAATTTTAAGTGGTATCTTGTAAATCAGATTACAAGCTTACTTTAGTACTGATATAAAATATTTTTACCTAATTCTAGACACAAGTCTTTGTGACCTAAAGTTATCTACTTTCTATCCAATTTCCTTCTTCTGTTCACACAATACAAAGGCAAAGGATGAACCCACCCATACAAATTTTTGTTACACTCGCCACAACTACATAAGCAAGAAAATGCTAAGCATATTAAATCCATGTGCTAAAAACGAGAAAAATGCAAACAAAACATAATTTTAATTAAGAACGAAAACAAGAATCCCTAAAACAAATATTAATTTCAAATACATATACGTATACAAATCTTTGTGCACTGATTTTATGATTGTAGCACATGAAGACCATCCTTTAATTTGATAACGACAAATGAAAAACAACAATTGGTAACTCAATATATGAATAATGAAGATCAAGTGACCAAGCTTAAAAACATTTACTGCTGAAAAGCAAAAAAAAAAATACAAAAAAAAAATAAAAATAAAATATATATATATATATATATATAGTTCTTTGTAGCATTATCAGAGTTCAAGCGCATGTTCGACAAAACTAATTTTTTTTAAGTTGGTCAAATATATATTTTATCCGCAAAGTTTTAGAATCCACTTATATCACACAATCGGTAGGACCACAACTATGCACTAGAACTAAAACACGAGCAAATAAATTAACTAACAAAATATTTTTATAAAGCCATTCTTCACGTCTAGCCACAACACCCAAGCAAGATAAGTACATATTTTCAAGTATATAAGATTGTTCAAATTCTTCTTAAAATTCTCCCTATTCCCCCATTTTTCTAAAAATTCTTCTTAACCTTATGAATATAAGATCATTGGGATAATCATATGCAAAATAAAGTTTTACCCCTCCCCTAAAAATCTTTCCAAATTGAACAGTAATTTCCACATATGTAGTACATTTTAAATTTTCACAGCACGTCCAATATGAATTTCGTAAATATGTTATTGAAAACTTACGATTTTAACATGTTTTATATATATGCCATAAGCAAATACCGTGAAAAGCTAATTTTGTTAGAGTGATTGTATACATTTGCATGTACCATTTATTAAGTGATTACATGTCGAATTGGGTCCGAATTTTTAATTTATTTCTCTCATACTTTCACCCATGGCCACTTGAAAGTGTAAAGTAGGTGTGTCCTACATGTCTATGTGTAACACCCATTAAAATGATGACGTGTGAATTGGATATCATTTGATTTATCTCTTCTAATTAGTTCCGAATCCGCAATTTAAATGATGCGTGTCTAGATTCTAATGACGTGCTTGAATTGAAATCCATTAAATGCTATCTTATATTATTTTTTTCCAAATTCTAATAAGTAAATTGGGTTCATTAAACAAGGCACTCTTTTACTTCGTAAAGTTTAATCATCTCAAATCAGTGCACGCATTGTAGTATTTAAGTTAAATATGTTCAAAATGTAAACATAAACTTCTTTTAGCCCCTCTAATTCTAATTGAAGTTGGAAATCTTACACAACCAAAACGACTCACATTTGAGTTTCTTTTCAACTGTTGAATATACAATACAATTCGACCATATCGAATATTTTCTTTGATTGGTTGCTTGTTTAACATGACATCTATATACTAATATGTATCAATAAAATATTTCAATCTTCATATATTATTCTGCAGTTATTGTGTTTCATATGATAGAACAATAGAAAATTTGATTGAAAACCCCCAGCACCCAATTACATAAAGATTAACTCTCCTCATACTACTACACAGTGATCTAAAAACCTCTCAGTCCGTATTCCCATATTTTTGGTCATTTACAAAAAATATAAATGGATGTACTTATCTCATGATTTAAAGAAACCAGCGGCTTCTCCAGTGATGAGAACTGAAAACCAACAAATTTCCACACAATGAGCAATTTTCCGAATTTAAGTCAGGTTAAAACCAATTTTTTCCAATTTTTCTTCGAAGTAGATCCTGTGACGACAAACTTTGTAAACAGAGGTGACATATATATAGAACAAATAATATTTTATCTTTATAGATTTACTAATTAAGTAAAGATTATATTAATACAATGTAATCACAAATCATGTTCAGAGCTGTGGGATGGTTGATGGTTCTATTGGGATTTGATCCACATGTATATAAAGTACATATAAATCACCAATCAAATAATCAACATATATAAAATATCACTTCAAGTTCTAAAAGAAATGGCATAAAAAATGGACTAAGAATCAAAAAAAAAAAAAAGGAGAAAAGAGGGCTCACAGTCACAGTCATGAATAAAATAGAATTTAGAGATTTAGTTTTCAATTATGGAAAGTTCAAGACAAAATGTTGTATAAAACACTAAATGAAGGACGTACCTCGCAAATTTGGAATTAGCGCTCCACTAACTAATATGCAGTTGACCCATTTCTTATTTTACTAGTGATAGCGTAAATAGCGTAAATATAAAAAAAATTATTTATGTTAGCATTATTTACACCAAACTTAAGTATACGTTATTAATATTTCGAGGCAACCCCATGAATCAAAACTTACTTTTCCTGTAAAGATCTAGTCATCTCTACATATTAAGCTAAACCCTGCATAGACATGATAGTGAAGAAGAGCTATGAGAGCACATTCCACGGGGAAAAAATTAAAGGCATAAGCAGTATAGTAGACATCAAGTTGCTCTAAATCCGAACTCAAGGGATCAGTAAAGGTTAACGAGAATAACTAAACTTACTTAAGAATTTGCATCAATATATAAAGCAATACTCCTCTTTCCCCCCGCTTTTCTTCTTTCTCTGCCATAGAGAAGTTATAAAATGTAATAAAGACTAAGTGCACTAACCTTTATAATTCGAGAAATTAACCAAAGTAGAAAATGAGGCTGAAAATTAACCTAAATACATATTATGCATGCTTATAGCAAATTGGTTGCATTCACTCTTCGATCAAGTCTTGAGCACCAATATAAGTTGAGGTCCATCCGAGAGCAGGTATTTGTAGAAGGGCAGGCTGCAAATTATGCATTTATTCATAGCAAAAAATAGATGCTTACCAAGATACTTCTAGCCCTCGTTGGAATAATATTTCTATTATCTTTTAAGTTTTTCAATAACTTTGTGTATGATAGGCATTTCTTGTGTTTGCATCTTGATTTAACTAATAACATACTTCAATAGTTGGTTGGTTCGTCATTGGATTAATTTACTTTTTGGGATTGCGGTGCCTTGCAGGAATATTCGAATTTGATGCAATGGATGATCCTCCATCAATGTTGGATGTAAAGGTTTTTGATTTTGATGAACCTCTTGCTGATGCTACATCTCTTGGACACGCTCAAATAATTTCTTTAAATTTAATATCGGACTTGTCAGACGTTTGGATTTTACTTCGAGGAAAGTTAGCTCAAGCATGCCACTCGAAGTTGTGAGTTCAGAATAATTATGTATAAAACAGGTTTAGATAACAAAATGGTGAATATATATCACCTGTAAATTAAAGCTCAACAGTGCCTATGGGTGAAATTCCAGTGGTACTCCACGGGAATGCATGTTCATGTCATATCTCAGCCACTACTTTATTGTTCCCTGTCAATTATCATCATCACACTATTATTGCCCTTATTTCACTTTTTTTTTTGACAAAATGCATTTTGGAATAGTTTTTTATTGGAGAATGTGTGGTTAAAAAATAAGGAAATTTTTTTGGTTTATGTGTAATATTATTTTATGGGAGAATGTACGGTTGAAAATAAATTTAGAAAAAATGAGTACCAAACATGAGCATGATCTCATAAAGAAAAGATTACTTTGAAAATGTATTTCATACCAATTCGTTGGCATACCTCAGAAACATGAAGCGCTTTTTGTACAGATATATCATTAACCCGTATGTACAAATAATTATGAGACTGCACCACATTAAAACACCACAACATCAAACTGGTCTATGAAGGAAAGAGCCAATGAAAGGAAAAGAATATTACTCGACACACGATCTTTTAAAAGGATTCATTGTGTAGAAGAAGGTGCTCCAATCCTTACAGAAATCCAGGCTCAGTTTTGAATCAATCACCACAATTTATCAAACCAAATCACAAACCAACTTCCCAAACAGTTGCTCTACGGTTTCTGCGCACAAAGGACTAGGGATGGAGGATATAATAGCCACAAGAATTAACCACAAAGGTCGGAGAAAAGAGAAGGAACAATAGCACAGGCAGCGAGCACGAAGCAGAAAGGCACAAAACACAAAGCAAGCCAAAAACCGTCGTTTTTCTTCTCAAACGAAAGGCTATTAATATTTCAAATGATTTGCAACAGTAACGGGTACACATATATAAGGATTGGATATAGGCTTTTAGGGTTATGTCCAATAAATAATAAGTGGCTATCAACACATAAAAGAAGCCATCCAAGTTTTGGATTGGGCCATGAGCAGCACTAATTTAATTAGGTTACTTCAAATAGCCCAAGTGGATTACGTGATTGGTTTATCAATTGTGGTGTCGATATACATCCAGACATTTGGTTGACGCCGACTGAAATAAAACAATACTTACATTATCGTCCAGGAGATCGTTTGACAATAATTTATCTAACACATTGATTGTAAGAGGTCTTTGGTTTCCTCTTGAAATCTTGAATCCCATAAAAGCAAATCCCATTTCTTTGACATTAATGAACATCATGATTTACCTAACACATTGATTGTAAGAGCTCTTTGGTTTCCTCTTGAAATATTGAATCCCATAAAAGCAAATCACATTTCTTTGACATCAATGAACATCATGATTCTAAAATGCTTTGATCAGATAAACCACATATTATTCTTAGAACATAGGAAACCATACAGATATGTACTATAGTGAGTGATATTAAGCACTTAACCCAGCTCACCCCTGCTATCCTTTTAAGATTTCTCTGACATATAACATTGTTTGGATCTGCACGAATTTATTTTTCCTTTGCAGTTTTCTTTCACCGGCTATATAAAAAGAGAGAAAAGTGTTAGAAATTGAAGTTCGGAGACAAGAGTGGAGGTTTTCAAAGGAAGCGAAGATTCTTCCAATTACTGAGAGATCACATCCTTGAAAGGTTGTAGCTCAGTCATAGCTTTATGAAATATCAAAAATAGACAATTATTTTTCCTGCTACATTTTTCACTTCTATGTGATGCAGAGGAATCGAGAACCAATCTTAATAGGCATATAACTTTTATAGGTTGTAACTTGAAGGTTCTTAATAAGGAAATTTACAAAACAACTTGAACATAGAGAGTTGTTAAACTTCAAATACCTTGTTTACAGAAATTAATTTACGCACTTTTGTTTTAAAAACATTATTGCGAAAGTCTGTCAAAAAATTTGGCAAAAGATAAAGAACACATCCTATAGAGAGATATTCACACTTCATATTCAATGTTATGAGGATTTACAATCTATATATACTTTTTCGTTAGTGCAATTTCTAGAATTAAACCTGTAGCCAGAAGAAGGAAATATTAAGTAAAATAAAATGTTCTAAAATTCAGAAATTAAGAAATTCATCAAGAGACGTGAAAATTAAAAGGTAGATAAAAAAAAAGTCCAGGATTGGTGAACTGTAAAAACATACCAACCAAGAAATCAACGAAACAGTAAAAATAACAGTAGTCCAAAATCTAGAGAAAAAAGGAAGTTTACCGCAAATCATACCCTTTAGGTTAGGGATTCCGATGGCTATGTATTTAGTTGGCATTCCTGGGTTTTGATAAATTAAACTGATATATTTATTATTTACATGTAGGTTCTGCAATTATAACCAATGTTTTTCTCTTTATACCACTTACGGATCATTACCACATCAATTTGTTTACTGCATTTTATCTAAACTTATTAGTTATCTTCTTTTTCTAAACTCTTGGTTATGCATTAAAAATTACTCAATTTTATCTACTTTCGAAACATCTCTCTAAATTAATTAATCACATCCCAGTGCAAATATATCTTTGATACAAAAGCCAACCAATATACCACCTCAGAAACTAATGCTAGTTCTAGTCCTCTACCGTTAGCGGCAATTGGATGTCCATTCCTTTCCACAAGAACCACTGTCTCGGAATTGCATTATCTTGAATGTTTGTTTCATGACCATCGCCAGTATGATTATTTGGTGATTTCAGTTCATCAAGTTTTTTCTTCAATTTGGAAACCTCAGCATCAATTCTGTGCATAGAACATAGATCACTATAAAAGGTTAGAAACTTAACTTAGGTAAGCACAAGTTACCCTTTTTGTCCCTTACAAGTGCAAAACTTATGGATCTATCAATTGGTATTAATGGGGAGATTGATGCTCTTATTTAGAACACATACTTGCATTTGTTAGTCAGATATTGCAAAGAAGATCAAGCAACAATATTTCTCAACACACAAAAATAGACATTTAATTTAATACCATTTACAAAACTCGTACAGATATGTGATCTACTTCAAAAAATTTCGACTAACATAATAACCGCTTTGATTCCCTAGAGTAAATGATATTTTATTTGTAAATTTGACGTCACAAAATGCCTTCCTAAAACTCATGAGATGCCAGTGAACCAAAATTATTTGATCTTTCGCTATTGATATAAATTTATTGAAATTTCATACCCTTTTACTCGCAGAGATTGGATGATGAACCATGGGCTGCCCTGCTAGTGGAAAAAATGGCCTTGGAATATTTAATGACAATGGCCTAAATCGAGGACCTGCACCTCAGAAAAATAAATAAATAAATAAATTCCCAATTTTTCCTACAGAAATAGTAATATCAAGAAACGGGTAATCTTATTCAATCCCAAAAATCCGAACATTTAATTAATACTAAAATATTTCCAATAGTTATAATCAATTTAATAAAAGAACTCATTATTCCATCTAAGAGTAATCAAATTCTAATCAACATTGCAATCATACATAGTACAATTAATTAATTAAAGATGAAAGAAAAAATATATATATATATATAAAAACAAAAACCATACCTTTAGTGGGTCCACTCATCGTGATCACAGCAACAACTCTTTATTTTTTATTTTTTATTTTTTTGAACTTCCCATTTCTCCACCTAAACAAAGCAATACCCAGATCTCAATATTCTGTGTGCAACTTTCTAATAATTGAACACAGCTCCAAATTCATAAAATATATTTTGATCATTTAATTTTTCCACGAAACATAAAAATTTTAGATGGATTATGGACAGGAGGGAAAGAGGCTGACGATGGTTGAGAGACATTTGGCAAAAAGCCTGTGAAAGAGCATTATAAGGTTTCTATATAGCTCTCCGTCATATTAATATTTGTTGTTTTTCTTCATCAATCTCGATTAATTTCTTATATGTAAACTTTTATGATTACATTGCTTTGTAACATGCATCCAGGCACTTCCCCAGATTAATCGGCTAGATATTGGCTTCTAATCAGAGTTTGTTTTCTTCTGACACATATTTTAAAAATTTATTTTTGGGAAATCTCAAAAATTCAACAGTGATTTATTCAGATTATTTCCAAAATCTAAAATATGATGGGAACTAACAACGTCTGAGTACTAAAACTAAAAGAATTGAGAAAGAAACAGATCAGTTAACCTTTGGGGGCCTCATCGTAGGTCTTGATTCACCAGATCTCCATTCCTCATTTCTCTATTCCTCCTAATTTTAAATTTTTTTTTTTTTAAATAATACAGTTAACTTATTTCACTCTAATTCAAAGATTTTTAACAAATATGTAAGACTTTAAAAAAAAAAAAAAGGTAGAAATGAAATTTGTCTATTGTACACACGTTTATTGTGACGATCACTACTTGAGCTGGAATCATCATGATCATCCTGTTCTCGAGACACAATCTGCACATTTTACTGTACGCCATTTCAAAGGGAAGGAAGGTAAAAAAGCATCGTAGATTCAATTCTAGGGTTTGGTCTTCGAAAAAGAAGAAGAAACAAAAACCGTTCACCATAGAGAATACAAACCAACAAAATCAAATCATATAGAAAAAGAAACAAACACTCCGTCAATGAAACAGTTGTAAACCCATTCTTCAAGAATAACTTCATCTGCAGAGAGGCTTGAATTGACATCGAAAGCTCTGGCAAGATTATAGAGAGAATCTTGGGAGAAAGAAAAAGAAAAGAGAAAAGAATCAATAATAGTTGTAGTCCTTCCATGTTTTCACACACTGCCTCTTCTTATAAAGTATCAGACATGACGGAGTAGACACACAAATTTTCACCTCGACCATTCACAATTGCTTTACTTTCATCAAGTGAAATTGTACATGCTGTGAAACGAAATACAAAACTAATGGTAGATGGAACTTTTGCACCTCAAAAAGAAATGGCTAGGTTCAAATCCTGTTGTTCGCTATCAATATCAATGCAATATGTGTCCTTACGCTGATCTCTATGTGGAGAAAATCTCCATATCTTCAAATCTATCATATCTGAGAAAATTGTTACTAGTTCAACTAAAAGAGAAATTCAATACCTCTTGTGACTGACCCGAATTTAAATAATAAACCTGAATTTCCTTAGAGATTTCAGTATTGAAGTGTTATAGAAAAATAAGTGATTTGTGTGTAGAATTTATAATTTAGACAATAAATAACATATGAATAGCATTAGCTAATAACAAATGAAATAGGATATCAATCAAGAGTTAACAGAGTCTCGTCTAAGAGATTCCTGAAAATCATTGTCCTAAAGTCACATGGCCTTCCAAGGTACACATAGTTTAGGCATTGCACTACTACAAGAAAAAATCATTGTAGCTCGCAATGGATTCTCCTTTTATGAGCACCACCATAGAGAGAGATAAAACACGTCTTATATCGAGTTGTCAAAAACTACAAGTGATTATAGAATGAAATATAAAAAGAGAATTATTTCAAGTTTTGAGTCAAACAATGAAAAATTTACTCCCCTTTATAGTGAATAATTCAACCCCCACAATATTGGAAATTAATCCAATATGATTAATAATTTTGTATTACAACTGAAAAATTAAAATCAGTTTAAATTTAGAAACTTTTAAAACTTATGTTACAACATTGAGTCCAATATCAAAAATAGGGGGCTTAAGCCTCGTATGCTTCTGTTATCCTCAAATAGTCTTGAATCTCTTCATCGAGTATTGGAGGACTATCATAATTATTATCATAAAAATTCGAATATTCTTCCATACTCGAAATGAATGGAACAAAAAGGGTTTCATAAAAAAATATAAATATATATACATGGACATATGAGTCAAAATGTTCGTTTCCACAAGTACTATTATTTAATTTTTAATTTACTATTTGTAACTCTTACTTGACGAAAAATAATAATAGTCTGTGATTTATTATCTAGATTATCTAATTATAATAAAATAATTTAAAAACACAAAATTAACAAGACTTGGGTTTTAAAGAATGATTTTGGATGTTAGGACTTACAAATTCATTTATGGTTCCTCTTTAATTTGTTAATCAAAATTCATAACTATTGTAGTATTTGGTAAAAAATTTCTAAAGTATTCAATTTACATATTCAAATTCAAATTAATAATATTTAACTAAGTCAATTTCATATCTCTACGTGAATTGGATAACCTTAATTAATTGAATTAAATCTCTAAGAATGTATATAATGATAGCAATAACCACAAAAGGTATCTCTACACTTCTATCCAATTTACCTCTGAATTTGTTACAAATTTACGTATCATTGAATTATTGATCAAATAATTCAAAACATTATCCTCCATAAATAAAATTAACACATATAAAACTACTAGAATCTTGACAATTAGATAAAGGTCACACATAAATTATATTGTTCGCTCTAACTAATGATCTAGCTACTCTTACTATTGAAAGAAAAATAAGGGTTTTAAAATCTTGACGAAGGAAGAAATTTGATCTAACACCAAGAATCTTCTTCAATTCAGAAATCTTCAAATGTTAGCTTTTTTTCTCCCTGATCTTAATGTTCTGTGAGTTTTTTGGGAGGAAATAGAGTATAATGATCTTTCAGAATAAGAAAATTGGAGGATTTATCTTAATCTCTATTTGTCCATGGTAGGAATATGATTTTGCCTATGAAGCGATCTATAAAGCTCACATAGTATGAAAAAACTAGAGGTTTTGAAAAGTTTTGTTCGACATTTAATTGATGCAGACAGATGATGGGCTAAACACTTTGTACGTTGGCAAGGATGAATTATTTGCAAGTAATGGCGGTGCTTAGGATTATTGTGCAGTTTGAAGTTTTAGGAAGGACATAGATCATAGTACTAGTTTCCTAGGATACAAGTTGATAGAAACTTCTTACAGTATCTTGTGACTTTTGAAAGATGAAGCATTTTGATGTTATTGTGTGCATAAATTAGTTGGGCTTACAAAGGAAGTTTAAAAGTATCATGGCAGCCTAGCAATATACTACTTATGGGAATATTGTGCTTCTTGCAACAACAGTTTCTCTACTGGACTGCAAATGTAGTAGAGCACTCAATAGAAATCAAATGCCATCTATAGGTGGAAATTGGGTGATAAAGAGAAGGACAATAAAAGAAAGGAAATACGATATCTAGTGTTAATATAATGCAACAAGCGTCATCCAATATTTGAGGGGATTATATGATTATGGCCAGCGATGACATTTGGAGCATAGTGCAAAGAAAATAAGAGATGCAATGATTAGCACAAGAAACGGAAGGCTTGATTGTTTGCTCTGATGAGAAGAGAGGAGTAGCCCCTATACGTGATAACATATATTTTATTGATATCTAACATAGCTACTACTGTCCTTGTAGATTCAGGAGCTATGAATCCATTTATTTCTATTACTTTTGATGCTAAGAGTGGACATAAATTATAATTTATAATTTTCTAGTGCTTTTGTTGCTGTTAGTACTCCTTCATACTATAACTGAAGTCGCTAATTTATAATTTGAAGGAACAGGATGAAGTCAAACTCGTACCTCTAAAGATGTGATATTGGGTACGAACTAGTTAAGTAGTAATTATGCAAACATCTTTTGCCATGAGTAGGAGATTACGTTTCAAAATATGAGGAAGAAGAATTAATTTGCAGAGGTTACGACTCCACCCTGATTTATATCCACGTTGAAGGCAGAGAAGATGTCGAGGAAGATTACATGTCTCTTAAGTATCACAACTAAACCTCGATCTCAATGGAAAGTAGATGACATACTAGGGATCAGAGTTGTCACTACAACAATTTATACATTTTATAACATTTAAATATAGCATTCTTGTTGATAATGCTATAAATTAAAATTGAATTTTATGTAAGTATAATATAATAGCAATTTTTAAAAGGCCAACAAATTAAAAAGCCCAAAATCCTTCCCTCCATATACTTCCAAAATATTATATCTCGCTTTTTGTATCCTAACTTATGTACTTATTTCTTTCAACAATTCACCGTCTTCCCTCTCTCTCTCTCTCTCTCTCTCTCTNCAATCAAAAACCACACATTAGCAAAACTGAATAAATTCAGTTTACAATCCAATCACATATTAATTCTTTGTGGAAGACAACGAAGTAACGTGTAACTCTGATTCGAGTGAGCTGAAAATAAGAGATTTCTTGTGATCCACACCCCCCCCCCCCCCCCCCCGGCTAATTTTATTTTAGAAAATCCGCTAAATAACCATGGATTCATCCCAAAATTTTCATATCTCCCTGCCAATTCTATCATTCTCTCTACAGTTTTTTTTTTCCTTTTTGTGAAAGGGAAATTTTAAAGTATCTACGATTTGATTCAGGTGATGAGTGGAGATTGTTTTTTCTTCACTTCCTTATGAAGTTTTTTTTTCCTTTTTTGGGTTCTTAAATTGGATCGTTACATCTTTGTGCGCTAGATTATGATGCAACACAGGACCTCTGCAACTCTAGGCATTATGATTCTTTTCTCGGTACTTGATCTATTCCTTGAACTTCTCAGATTGCCGTTATTGGTGCTAATGTTTTCCCAATCGAAAGCCTTGATTATGAGTATGATTGCACATTTTAGATCCAGATGGTAGAAATCCTTTTTTTTTTATTTAGGAGATAGATCTATACTAATAACACGTAGTCACCCTTTGAGCTATTGTTACAAATATTTAATGCGATTGGTTGGTTTTAATCGACATAAAGATATAGTAGGTTCAACCAATTGATTAGGGTTAATTTAACTTGAGAGAGATATTTAACTAAAATAGGGAAATCGGGTTTAACAAGATATGTGAGCATTTTATTAATTCGTCTGTAGATAAATTAATTTAGTGATGGTCAAGTGGAATCATGAATCCCAACACGTTTGAAAAACTCGAATTTTCATCATTTTTATAATTGCATATTTTAATTAAATGTCAAATTCATTTTCTTGTCACTTTGAACCTAAAAATGTAATTGTGTGTGTTTTTGTTGTTAATTTGAATCAATTATCGTGTGATTAGAAGAAACACTCTTCAAGAGATCGACTTGGACTCAACATCTACTTTATAACTTGAATGCACCCATGCACTTACGGTTTGAAATTATTTAGTGATGGCCTTCAGTCTTTGCACCCACCACTTTCCAAAGGTGCATGATGGCTATTTTCTCCAATTTGGTGGAGAAATATATCGAGGTGTTCATGGATGACTTCTCGATTTTTGGGTCCTCATTTGATGAATGCCCGAGGAACTTGGGAATGGTAATAAAGAGGTGTGAAGAAACCAATTTGTTGTTTAATTAGGAAAAATGCCACTTCATGGTTCAAGATGGCATAGTACTTGGCCACCGAATTTTGCAAAAGGGAATTGAGGTCAACAAGGCCAAAATCCAAGTGATTGAGAAATTGCCTCCACCAACCTCTAAGAAGAAATCATCATCACAATAATTCTTTCATCATGATCTAGTCCCTTATTGGCAGTTGTCTCTCGTAACATTCATCACGTGTACTCTACCATCAAGCTTATGCTTCTCCCTTAAGTCCGTATAGAACAAGTGCAACATTATGTTCTTCTCTAACATATGTAATTTCGAAATTCATTTCTACTTCATTCAAGCAGTCAAGGAAAGCTTCATGTCTGAACTCCCATTGAAAACATGAATCTTCGCCTTGAGTTTGTAACTATCACAGTCATCATGACAACCAGGATAACAAACTTAAGCCGAAACTAGGATAGATAGAGATTAGCAACCTAAATAGGGTCGATGGCTGGTTGTTGCCTTGGATTATCGTCTCAAAGATTTATGACAGCCATTACATCCTTGTGTTGGTTGCCTATTTCTTTGAAGTTAATCTCAATTGCCTCACTATTGAAGAGAATTTATTTGCCAAATTTAAGAAATATAACTTTTGGCTGGACCGAGTGGGATGTTTTGGCCATACGATTTCAGCACAAGGAATTGAAATGGACAAATCCAAAGTTGAAGCTATGACCAATTGGCTGAAACCCAAAAATGTTGGAGAAGTGAGGAGTTTTCTAGGTTTAGCCGGCTAATATCGACAATTTATAAAAGGATTTTCCAAGATCGCGAGTCCTATGACACAATTGACTCAGAAGTGTACTAAATTTGTACGGTCAGAGAAATGCGAGTGGAGTTTTCAAGAATTAAAGGACAGGCTAGTATTTGCACTAGTGTTGACTATTCCTGATGGTTCGGAAGGCTTTGTAACTTATAGTGATGCATCTAAACTTGGTTTAGGACGTGTCTTGATGCAACATGGAAAAAGTGATAGCTTATGCTTCGAGGCAATTGAAACAATATGAATAGAATTACCCTACTCATGACCGCAAACTGGCAGCAGTAGTCCACGCCTTAAAGATTTGGCGCCACCTACCTATGTGGGAGCAAGTGTGAGATCTACACCGATTACAAGAGTCTCAAATACTTCTTTACCCAGAAGGAGTTGAATATGAGACAGGGCCGGTGGTTAGAATTAGTGAAGGTTTATGACTGCACTATCTTATATCATCCAGATAAGGCTAATGTAGTCGCTGATGTGTTGAGTAGAAAAAAGATAGGACTATTGTCAGCACTGTGTTCAAGGTAAAATCATTTAATTTGAGAACCTAAGAATTAAATTATTTACTTCACCTGTAAGGACATCATCAATGTTAACAAGTCTTACTGTGAAATCAACACTTAGTGATAATAGTAGCCTCTCAGAAAGATGACCCATTTTTAGAAAAGATACGGGCTAAGGTAGGAACTCGGAATATGAAAGGATTTGAAATAGTCGAAGAGAAAGCCCTTAAGTTTAAAGGCCAACTGTGCGTACCAAAGGATGAGGTATTGATGAATGAGATTATGACTGAGGCTCATTCTGCTCCTTACGCAGCATACCTAGGCGGAACTAAAATGTATAAAGATTTGCGTGACTGATTTTGGTGAAGAAATATGAAGGGAAAGATAGCTTTGTTTGATTCCAAATGAATGGTTTGTCAATAGGTAAAGGCTGAACATCAAAGACCATTAGGGTCATTGAACCCCATGGACATACCCGAATGGAAATTGGATAATATTGCAATGGATTTTGTCGTTGGTTTTTCTAGATCAGTGAGACGTCATGATGCATTCTCGGTTATTGTAGATCTACGAACAAAATATGCTCATTTCCTACCAGTTCGGACAACTTATAACTTAGAACAGTTCGCAAAGATTTATGTCAGAGAGATTATGCGACTTCAAGGTGTTCCAATTTCTATCATTTCGCATAGAGACCCGAGGTTTACTTTGAAGTTTTGGATAAGCTTTCAGAAATCTATGGGTTCCAAGTTGACATTTAGTACAGCTTACCATCCTCAAACTGACGGACACTCTGAACGAACTATCCAGGTTCTTGAAGATATGATGAGAGCTTGTGTCCTAGATTTGGGTGGTAAGTGGGAATATCATTT
>CAIGRP010043831.1:0-16569 GCA_903798385.1 Fraxinus cuspidata
AGGGATGGCAACGGGGCGGGGCCCCGCGGGGATCGGGTTTGTCGGGTGTTTTTGCCATCCCTAATTTATGTAATGTTGAGAATTAAGATCAATTTCTCTATTTGCCCACAAGATGTTTGTTTGAATAATTTATTTGAAAATTAGAAAAAAATAAAGATGTAAAATCAAAATCAAAATCAAATCTATGTGAAAAACTCTCAAATCGAAGAAAATAAGAGTGTACACCTAGTTTGACAACCCCCTCACAATAGGGGGATGTCAAACTTGGTGTACAAAAAAGATAAATTCAGAAAATAAACCATACTTGCTTTCAAAGACAGATATTTCACTCTATGAAAAGTTGTATAATCATATAAAATCTCTTATACACCCCCTCAGATCCCAAGTACACCATAGAACCTATACTAAGAAAACTCTCTTAGTACCTACATGATGAGACTACAAAGCATCCCCAAGTCTCATCCTCAAGATATGTCATAACTATCTAACAAATTGGGATAAAGAAAATACAAGAAGGAGGCTCATATATGTAGGACATGATTTATTAATCCTATTACAAGTGTGAAACAGTAAATCACTCTTATAATACATAGAATTTCACAAATCATACTCTACCCAAGAAACAAACAATAAAAATCCAATTTCTATGTTAATTAGGACAATACCAAGTCAAAATTTCTAACATGATAGGAAGTATATCAGTATATGCATGCATAGTAGTTAAAATCATACATATAATACACCTATTAACTTATTTGCATACTGGAACTCTAGATGACAATTGAACTCTTATTCGTTGGCCAGTTCACAAATTTTCAAAACTTCGGACTCATATACCACTACCCTCGCACCCTCGATGTTTATGTTAATAGCTCAGATACTGCTCATCTCAAGCGGCTCATGCCTCAATTTTCATCATGTAGCTTCACTTCTATAACGTTTGACAGCCATTGATTTTGTGTATCTAGAGTAAAATTTACCTAATCAACTTCAGGTCAAAAAATTTACCATTTGATCAAGAATAAACCCGTTGTATTACAAAACAAAAAATCATAGGAATACAATCCATTAAACTAGAGGGGCCAATAATATTGGTTCCATGGTATTGTCTCATGATTTCCAGCACCCAAAATACAGAAAAAAAAATGGCCTAAAATGTGTATAAGTAGCTTTCATCATCACTTCTTGCAGTTGGATCAAAGTGATTTGCACTTGGGTCAGTGCAACCTTCAGGCACTGGAACACCAACTTGCTGTGCTGCTTTCCCTGTATCACTACAAATTTTACATCCAGTTAGGAAAATAATTATGTGTTTGCTGCTAACTACTGATTACTGAATTTTTCGTGAATTTTCATGTTAAATTTCATTTCATTGCTAGTCACTGTTAGGTCACTCCGTCGTGGTCTATTTGATTAACAAATGGAAAGACTGACGTGGCGTCCTGTTGTATGTGCACAGAAGTAAACTGTTGTTCCATTACTCGAATTAACGGACACAGATGTTTTGATCCATTCTTATAAAATGTTTAACATGTGTCTCAGGTGTAGCTAATGATAAAGTTAGGCTACCAAATTGGAACAAAATGAAATTTAGTAAAATTTCGATAAAAGTTCAGTTACTCCCTATCATATCGAAGAAGGCTGCCTTGTCCGTACGTGCAACATCGCCTTTTTTCTCAAATGTGTATCCTTTAAGGTGTATTTTGATTAAAGAAAGGTTTTCCTATCTTCCTTGAGCCATTTTTAACCCTTTTAGATAATATGGATGCAAATATGATATCAAGGAATCTGAGAGCAAGAAATTGAACCGTAGAAAGTTCCTCTCTCCATAGCGTCCTTGTTGGCGTCTCCAAGTGCAGCAGAGCTCAAGTACTTGTCAGCCAATTGTACCCTCTTCACATTCTCTTGCTCTTGGACAAGCATATTACCATACTCGAGCAACTTCACAAGACTCATCTATTGAGTTCACAAGCTTCTTCCCAATGCTGTCGACTCCCACTCCCCCTATTCACTTTCTTACTTCGTTGTCATACACACTTGATTTATAGTAACAGATACAACTGGACATTACAATGAACAAGTGTTCAATACGACACGTGGAGTTCACTTTACCAAATATGCAATCAGTTTATATGTACACTATATAACATGACTGAAAATTTTGTTGATTTTTTGCAAAATGATATTATATGGATGAGTTAGAAAACGTATAGTTTAGGCTTTTAGACGAAATTTACCAATGGATTGGCCAGGGAAGGTGTCGACAAGCTTGACAACATCCTCGTCAGGGACATTATCAGTTCGGAAAATACCCTTGCAAACGCCAATACGGTCCTCATGGGTGGGAGCCCAATAGAATTTCTCCACAAGACCATCACGGATTAGTGGTGCGTATAGTGTTGAGATGTTTTTGTGGATTTAAAGGCAAATCTCTTTAGAATTGCATTGCAGTAGGTTGTGGACCTTGTCTCAGGTGGTACATCACTTCGACTACCTAAGTTTAATGGCCTCAACTAGGTCAGGTAGGACAGTGATGTGAAGTGCGAGCCTGAGTTGGTTTATTAGCAGTATGCCACATTGTCTACAACATTTTACCGATGCTTAAAGCCTCGTCAAATGAGGCATAACATCGAGTGTATTTCAATTCAAGTTTTCAATAGGGACTCCTTGAAGATCTCAACCAAGATGTGCATATGCAGTCTTCATGGATGAAGGATGCAATACTAGAATTCAAGATGCTTCTAACTCGGACCTATTCTTGTTTCTTTGCTAGTACCCATAGATTGGCAGAACAAAATCTTAGTTCAATGAAGAACAAGATTTGAATAATCCCTCTTATTTGCAGCTTTTTGCTTTTCCATCCTCTCTTGGGTAGCAGTGCGACCTCCCTCGTACAATCAGCACCCGTTGAATAAATATGTATCCAATGCTTTCCAACCCTTACACCAAACAGCTCAGCAATATTTCCAATGTCATCCAACCTTCTTACCGAACACGCTATTACTATTTTACGTATACTACCATGTTTTTGATCATCCTAGTGCACATTTCAGGAACAGATCTCATAGGGCAAAGTGCAGAAACAATAAATTCCTGTACAGTTAAAATTGAGGCAGTGCATCATCCTACTGCAGGTTTCAGATCATAAATATCTAATGCCATTACTTAGTAATATATCCCAGTGCATAATTTACGACAAGCATATAGCTAGTATGATATAGTCTTAATGCAAGAGACACTGAAATTCTGCCATGTGTTAGCGCCGAATGAAGTATGCTGCACATCAATAGGTATATAATGTAAAACAAAAGAATTTGACAGTTTGACACAGTACACAATGACACTGACAATTAGAAAGACTAGAAATAGAGGCCTGGAATAACTAACTAGAAACTACCTCTGTTGTAAGCATTATGGAAACACAAGTATCAAACTCCAATCAGCACTACTAAAACATAATCATCTATTATTATGAAAATTTGGCAGAATTCAGAAAAGGGGAAAGAAAAGAGTATGTATTATAATCTACAAGATACAACGTTTGGTTTTTTTTGTGCAATTTTATCATGTAAGTCAAAGCAAGTATATCACAATTAGAACTCTCAACCAGTACATTGTGGTTATGAATGACAACAAAATTGTACCTCAAAAAGTAGAAATTTCAGTTATTCATTCATGTACATGTAGATTCAACATGAACTATCAGATCAATCTTGTTCCTCAGTGAAATTAACGGCAAGATCCCAATAATGAGAAACCCCATGATCTGAAAAGAATCTGTACGCAGCAGCTTCAGTTCTGCAGTCTTGGACAAAAAATCTATTAAAGCTTGGTCTAGCAACACTCCCCTGCCAGACGAGCACACATTTATTCGCAGGTTTATCCTCGTCATCATTTTCATTCTCCTCTTCTTTCTCGACAGTAGCAGTCCAATCTATCCTCCTAAGCATAAGCTTCCCGTATCTCTTGATAGATTTGGCACCACCTTCGACGACGACGACGACGTTTATCCCTTCTGAAATCACAGCACATCCAGACAGCCTATTCTCCCGGGCATTAATGTCAACCTTGAAGCGGGCCTGGGGGTGCGACAGATCATTGATATTGTAAACTGAAGCTACAGTTTCCAGCATACTTTGGTCATCAAAAAGCTTTCTCCCTTTCTTTTCACGGCGCTCTGCAGGAGTGAGCTTACGAGCAACATTCCTGTCGATGTGAGCTTGTTCACGCTCAGCGGCAGCACTTCTGATTTCCATTTCAAGCTTAGTGGGATCCTGGGTTGCTTCTGAACCAAGCACTTTCATAAGATTGCTCATTTTGACTTTCGGTTTTGGTGGCTCTACCACGCCTAGCCTAATCATCTCCTGTCTCTCTTTCTCCCTAGCCAAACGACGCTGGGTGCGGAGTTTCTTCTGTTCTTTCTTGGTTAGCTTCAAAGGTTGAGGTGGAGGAGGAGCTGCTTCAGCAGGAGGTTCAATAGGCCATGGGTGTTCAATATATATGGTAATTTTTTCCATTTTCAATTTATCTTCAGTTACAGTAGCATCAGCAATATCGCCGTAATTACCATGTTGTAACAAGGTCACATCCCTGCGAATCAGAAGAAAAAAATATTAGAGAAGCACAAACACGTGATCATGACAATCAAATAGATATTTATTCTTGTCCCAAATTTGACAACCAACAACAGGATAAAAAAATTTCTACCCTTTCCCCATCAGCAAGACCTAATGAAGGAAAGATTACAATCTTTACAGCCATCAAGATTATTATTTTCTCTCCACATACAGAAGAGAAAAAATGGGAAAGAGAAACTCACATATAAAGCTACGGTTGTGTGTTTGCAATTGCATAGATTGGCGCACAAAGGTAAAAACAAATATGCTTAAAATTCCACTGCTTACAATAGAAAGCAACTATCCAGTAAAGTTTTTTAAACGCTTCAAACGACAATAGGGCAACAAACAGAAGTACATAATATCTGCTATGGTTCCAGGTTATCTTGCAATATCTTACCAAGTTTCTAAAAACATTTTTTTTTTCAATAGACAACACAAAAAAGAAGTCCAAACAAAATATCCAAAATCCTAAACCCGTCAAAATGCAAGGCTAACTTACCACCACTCCACCTCGGGAATTGGATCCTTCTTTTTTTCTTTGGTGATAATCCTTTCACCTACTTCTATCAAATTTGGGTTCATAACTGGCTCTGCCTTTGCCTTTGCCAGCTGTGCTTGCTTTACCTTCAGTTCCTTGGCTTTTGCTTCCCCAAATTGAGACTATGAAAGAAGATGTAAGCAACAATCAGACCTCGATAAAAATGAAAAGCGGTTTTACATAAATAAGTACACAGAAAAGATTACCTTCAGCTTAATGATTTCAGCATCTTTTGACCATTTGCCTTCCTCAACAAATTGGAAAGTCATTCTTTTAGGCCTCAAAAGCTTAGTCTTGTCAATTCCCATCCTTGAATCAAAATGAGGATTTTTCTCAGGATCCACCTCAAGTTCAGGTTTTAGAATTTGGAAAGCATCTTTTTTTTGCTTGTTGATGTTTACCTGTAAGGTATATATGTGAAGAGTAAGTAAAAGCAAGAAGGGGAATATAAAAATATCAATATGGTTGCATATACCTTTAGGGTGCTCAAGTTATTCACTTTCGGAACATTCACCACGTTGCCATGCTCATCAATTTCCCTGCCTAGAGCATCCAAACGAAGAACAGGAGCTTTAGCAGGCTTTGGCTGCATGGTATCATCATGGGGCATCTTCCCTGGAAACATATTAATCAGGGGAGCAAACTCTGGATCTTGTCGAAATCCCATCTTGGCAGCCAGCTCCTGTGCACGTTTTACAGCTTCATATTTTTGCGTTGTAAGCCCAGTCAGATGAGGTAAGCCACTTGGTGGGTTCACAGAAGCAGAAGCAACAGCAGGTAAAGTAGTTGTGCTTGGATTTACTCCAGTAGAAACACCTGGTCCAGTTGCTGAAGCAACAGGAGTTGAAAATAAACCTTTACTGGAGGGTGGGACTTTAACAGCTTCCTTTTGACCCTTTTGTGGACTACCCTCTCTTGTTGAGCCAGCAGCTTTGTTCAACTACAAAGGGGAAACGGACAATTTAGAAATGGCATAAAAGTGAAAAGCATATATAACTTATCATCATCTCTTGCTATTCCAGCATCTATGTTCACCAATGTAACAAATGAAAAAATAGGAGGGAGGATATTGAGCATCTAAAGATGCCCAACAGCTAACTTGCTTAGCAGCAACTTACCAAAGGAATCTTCTTCATCCTTTCCGCAAGCTCCTTCTGCATTTGTAAAGTTCTCTTGGCTTTTGCTAAAGCGTCAAGGGATAAGCCCCCACTCTTTCCAGCATCTGAAGCTGTCCCATCTGTACTCAATTTATCAGGAACATCATGAGATCTGCTAATATTAACTCCCTTATTTTCATTTCTAGTATAAATGGAAGACACCTTGGTAGCAGAAGAATGACTGTGATCCCCAAAAATGTCAGGTACCATGCTTGATTGCATAGCAAGAGGTCCAGTCGCATCACCCTGGAAGTATATAAATGATTTTTTTTTTTAAATCCAGCCAATCAACGAAATGTATAAGAAGAAACAGTTAGAGATGCATCAGCTAAAACTTTAGATTTTTAGCCATTGTTTGAGCCCCATTTTTTGGGGGAAACGTGTTTTGAAATAGTGAGTTTTTTGGAGAATGTATGATTAAAAAATAGGGAAAAGTTTTGAGTTTACGTATATAATTATTTTATGAGAAAATATGTGATTAAAAATGAGTTTTGAGAAAAATGAAGCTCAAACAGGGGGCTTGAGCATTTCAAGGCAAACATATCACATCAAAATCAGCATCAGCATTTATTTCAGGATCCACCCCCGAACTCAAACTTAAAGTAGCCCCCAAGAAAGGAGAATAGTATCTCAGTTCAAAGCAATAACACACCTAACAAGTGCATTTAAGTGAATTGGCCGATTACTTAGAAAGGCTTTCGTACTGATTAGCAATTATTCTGCTGAAAATAGAACTCAATGGAAAATGCCACCTCAAGTTTAGAGAAAACCAGCTATGTAAAAAGATACCAAGAACGTACAGTTACAATCATCCAAAATGAAACTATAGATGAAGTACATAAAAGTGATATTGAGAAACATAAGTATTTATAACCAAATGGAAGTGGGCAAAATAATCAAGAATCTCGTGCTATCGTGCGTGCACACTGCATGCACGACCAAACAAAAAAACAAATGTGTACTGTATTCCACGTTTCACTTATGCAGAGTTAATAATCAGTGTTAGAGAACTTGATTACCTTATCGCAATTGACAAATGATTTAGATGCGAGAAAAATGGATAGATTCCCAAAGGAAGCTATTTTTAAATTTATTACTTCTCTTTGGAACATACTAATCTATGAAGCACCAACATAGAAGCGCGTCGTCTCCGAACACAACTTAGACACTCCCATAGGCAAATTTTCAAAAAAGAGTATTACACGTTGGGGACACACCGATTAAAAATAATATTTAAATATATTTAATTTTTATACAGTACGAACAAATTTTTTTTTTTTTTCAGTCATTAAAGTTCCATGGGTTTTTTTGTATTTAAAGTTAAAACTAAATAGACCTTTTTGCAATTAAAGTTAATCTTCCAACAGCGTCTCATCTGGGCAATAACGTCTTTTTAGCAGCCCAATTACCCTTTTGGCCCAAAAAGAATAAAAGCCCATATTCCCAAATTGAAAAAAACGTTAAAACAAAAGTACCAATTTATCAAGATTCATCCATCCTCCTCTTCCTTTCCCACTTCACAGATCCACCCCTACATACCCTCAAAAGTTTCAGAACTGTTTCTCCCTCTCCCCCAACTGGCATTTTCTCCACCAAATGAGCTGCGTTTATCTATATCTTTAAAATTTCTCCTGTTTTCTTGAGAAACGTGTCAGCCCTGTGTTTGTCGGCGTGTTGACTGCTTGAATGAAGGAAATAAAAAGAGGGACACGCCAGGTGGAGTTTCCAACACGTGTACGGCGCGTGTCAAGACACCGACACTTGACCTTTCCGACATGTCCATACTTCATAGATGATGATTACCTATTTAACCTTGTTCTTCAATTTTAAAATCTCATGGACCAATAATTTGAAAATTAAAACAAAAATCAGAAGCATTCAAGAAAAACAATTTTTTGGAACTTGATTTTATCATAATCAAGAGTCCTGCAGCTATATTCAGATTAATCATAACCAAATTCATTTAGAAAATTAACATGGTTTCCTGTGATCGTTATCATTTAGTGAGATTAAGCAGTAATTGGATTGTACAGGTGACCAACATGTATTACTTAGGTATAATAAATCTCAAATCAATCTAGACAAGTTAATAAAATTTAACTCTTTACAGCATATGGACTCAAAGTTCACTTTCTTCAGAGAACGTCTCTTTGTTTCCCGGTTGTCTCCCTTATAATTTCATAACTGAAAAAGTATGGCAATGGCGCCTAGATGTTTTATGTGCCTCTTATTGCTGAGAATACCTAATGTCTATTTCAGATCAGTATTCCCTAAACAGTTTTGGCCGACTCTGCAGAGTTTATTTCTATTGTTCTAAAACTGTATTTACATAGTCTTCCATCATACAAGTTCCTAGTTCTCTTTTCGGAAATACATATAACGAAGCTTTTATATCTATTTTATTGCTCTAATCAACTTCTAAACCTGACTACCAGTATTTCTTTTGGATAAAATTACAAAGCACCTGGTATGACATCAATTCTACCAGATCCTTTCGCCTTTCTTTTCTAGTCATAAAAAGTGTTTCCAACACCATGAGTTCAGATGTCTAGCCTGCAATCAGTTTGTCCATATTTTAATGATTAAACATAACCTACAGGGCACGAGGAAAAAAGGACCTAAATGCATTATAACAATAATGTTCTATTTGATTAGCATGTGCCACAAGATCACTTGACATCGCATTAACTATCCATCAACTGAATATAGAATCTAAGAGAACTTTTTCACAGAAAACTCCCACAATCAATTCGCTATTGACACTGCCAGACAAAATCACTTTGCTGCGTATCTATGGCTGTGATTAAATAAGGATTGCATCAAAAAATATCAATTCCTTTAACATACTAAATTCCCAACTGCCTGAGTATGCAGTATTTAATTTTCTAGCAAAAATTATTAATTTATGGCTAGATAAATAAAAGTATATGAAAGCAGCAGTATTGACTATTTCACAGACTTCAGCTTTTACTTGCGCGGTATAAACACAGACAAGAGTAACATAGAAAACCCACATCCTACATTCGTGCCCATAAATTCACATAGACAATTACTCGCGTGTACCTTTTGCCGATGATATCAAAGCAACACTTCACAGTTTCACCTTTAGGCAACGTTGATTAACACTAGCATCAAAAGCGATCGTATGGACGCACAACCAACAAATATAAAGAACGAGTGACAATGGAAAAGGCAAACAGGAACTTACCGTGGCAATTCGACCAGTCCCATTACTCTGGCCGCTGTCAATTGGCTGATCTTCACGCCCATAACTACTTTCTTCTTTCCTCTCTTTAGCATACTCCGAATGTTCCTCCTCCTTCACCTTATTATCCTCAAATCTTCGACTTCCCCTCCCGTTTTCTTCCGAAACCCTAGCTCTCTTCTCATCCCCTCTTCTGCCATTCATTTCCTCGCTCTCCTCTCTCACTTTCCTCTTTTCCGACAACTTTCCCTCCACAGAGTCCACTCTTTCGTAAGTCCTCTCCTCATAAGATTTCTCGCACCTGTGCCTATTTTCTCGATCTCGGCTTCCCTCTCGTTCATGTCTATGGTCAATTGATTTCTCGAAGTCGATAGAATGCTCGCGACGCTTGTGGTAATGGTCGTCGGATCGATGGCGGTCATCTTCAACATCTCGGTGCTTCGAACGGTGGTGGTGGAGTTTATAGTGGTCTTTGGATGATTCTCTGTCTTTATGCGAACCGGAATCTCTGTGTCTACGGCTCGATTTCTCCTTCTCCATGGCTAGGGTTTCTCCTTCGACGTACAATCCGTGAAGGATTCAAATATTTGATGAGAATGGATTTCATGAAAAATATAACATTGACGAGAATGAATTTCACTTTAATAATTTGATTCCAACATGGAAAATGAAAATCGAATTCCAAACCACTTTAAATTGTATTTTCTTTGTTTTGATGAAAAACGAATTCCTATCGATTTAATAGATTCTTATTTTTCAACTAACGTGAAATTGGAATTCATTTCCACATTTGCCTATCAAACGGACCCCAAGAGTAAAAAGTTTCATTGATCAATGAATTTGGACTTTGTCACGTTATAGTCTGTCATATCACTTCCATTTGGAGGCCGTCCCAGGTGGCATGACGGAAATGGAAATCGAATTCTAAAGTACAATCAATTTAAACTGCATTTTCTTTGTTTTCATGGAAAACGAATTCCTATGAGTTGATGGATTTTTATTTTCTAACTAACATAGAATTGAAATTTATTTCCACATTTGCCTATCAACGGACCATAACAGTAAAAAGTTTCATTGATCATTGAATTTGTACTTTGTCACGTTATAGTATGTCATATCACTTTCGTTTGAAGGCCATCCCAGGTGGCAGACGGAATGCAAACGTGGCTTTGAATAGCGTATGTACTCTTTCCACATAAGAGTCGTTTTTTTTACCACGATTTGTTCCCAACTATAGCAAAACCCACCATCCAAATACGATTCATTCACATTTCGTTCTCCCCCAAAATCAAATTCTCTAGTACCCTAAATCACGTTGGGAAGAAATTGTGATGTGGAATCCACAATCCCCAACATCACGATACAGAGTCCCGTTGGAATCCACCCCTAAACTTCACTATCGAAGTCCAGTTACCAAAACCCAGAAGGCACAAATAAAAGTCACACGATCCCAACCAAGTTTTGCGGTGAAGGTAATTATTCACCATCCTGAATTTCAATTTAGCCCATGTTTGATACACATTCTTAAAAATACATTATTTCACTCATTTTCAACTACACATTTTTCAATTAAATAATATTTTACATCACATCAATAACTTTTTCTTATTTTTTAACTACATATTTCAATTATATCACTATTTAAAATACATATTTCCTCAATAATATCCATCAAACACTCATGTTTTGTAGAATATCATAGTTGAATGAATATAAACATTTCTCAATTTCTGGCTACACAAAGTCATTTGAATATGTTGAAACTCGTGCTGCAGGCTATTTGAATAATTAAATTGTTTACCTTTTCCATGTTTGCTAAGTGAACATGTAATTTGCTAATTACATTATTTACCTTTCCCATGTTCGAAGTGATATGGTAGGATAGAACAGAGGCGTTTGTCATTGTTTAATGTTGCTTGAGGAGGCTGCAAGCTGATGGTTGTAGCTTTGATAAGAAATTATTGAAGTATCGTTGCGGATGTTATTAGTTTGCTAATTACATTGTACACATTTCCCCTCTTTGAAGTGTAATGGTATGGAAGAACATGGGCATATGTCACAGTTGTAAAAAGCTCGGGCACTACTTGTCTGGCTGCCTAACAAAGAAACGATGTCCAAATTGTGGTTAGAGATTTGAGAAATGTATGGGGTGGAGAAGAATACTTCAAACATTGGGAGGTTGTTCTTATGTTGTACTAGGACTGTGGTCACTTCGAGTGGAAGGATGAAGAACAGTCTATTGTGAATTTTAGTTATGTTTGTTCAGTAATTGTAAAACTAAATATATGTGCCAAGATCTGTCATGTATGTTCAACACGTGCTCAAATAACTGAAGAAAAAGACATCGAGATATCCATCAATATTACCATGCACAAAGGAAAGGAAATTGGGCTACAAAGGATAATGGGAAAGAAAAAAGTTCAGTGAATTTGTTGCAACTATGTGATCGAGTTGAAGACTTTTATTATATCTGTCGAAATCCATGTTTATGTAATCATCATTGAACTTGTAGTAAATTATGTATGTTGTAAGACTTGGATATAAGACTTTGATGTAATCGTTTTTTATTGTATCGTGAACTAGTTATCAATGTTCATTTGGCGGAGAAAATCTCTCTCTTGATATGTACATTTTAATAGGCTGGTTATGGTGCATTTTAACAGGCTGGTTATGGTGGCATTTTGTGGTTATTACTATTAACAAACAAATCGATTCGCATAAATGATTGACATAGAAAAGATCCGCCATAAAGGCTCCTTACAATTTCTTTCACGAGCATAACAAAAGATACCATAAAGTTCACTTTACTATCCAACACAAAAAAAAAAACCATCAAATTTAGAATAATACAAATCACAACAACCTGTTATTCTCTTCATGAACGATCTGCCAATGTACTTACTGCTGGGCCTCATCTTCCACTATTTGTGTGTGTTTATCTAGCAACCATGAGGGTTGGAATAAAACGTATGGGCCCTTCTTCATTTGGGTTTTGGGTCGATGACAGTCCATGACCTCTTGATGACACCATTTTATCATGTAATCCAATATAAACCATTCTTTATAATAAATAACAAATGTAATGAATTAGCTAAAAAATGAATTTGATGTTTACTCACATGTTCATTAACTGCTACATTGCTATTTGAATCAACTGGTTCTAATTCAGCATTGAACCATTCCTCTCCAAAAGTAAATAAGTTAGCATATGAAGGCATTATCTCACATTTACAGAGAGATGCATACTTGAATTGGGGCACCATCGCTTACGTGATATCTTTTATTGTGCCCCTTCAATCTAAATATCGAGCACGTCATGTGCACTTGTTCTTTCTTCTTAATGTACGACTTTCCCTGACTTTCCACTACCATTTCTTCAACCTATTTCATTCTCTTTTCTGTTTGTTTTCCCGTTGAGGCGTAGTCTACTTAGGTTGGATGATTCTGTGAGCATCCACTTCAGGCCACAACATTTTGTCATTGATTGGGTTCATGATATTATTGTAACAGTTCATGTACGTCTCAATCGTGTAACAATTGTCAACAAAATCCTCTAGTTCATTTTTGTAGTCCCATATCACTGCCATGGCATGCACATACGTTATACTCGTAAGCTCCCATTTTTTATATGCGTAGGTACATTTTTCGAGATCACTACAAATGTCCCATAACTGCAATCAACCTGCCACCTAGGGCCGCAAGACAGTGATCTTTTTTTGGTGATCTTTGGACATGAGCGACATTCGCATCGTATCATTTTTTCTCGTCTCTAATATATCTGTTTTATGAGCGTCATCTACACTGATGTCAACATATTTAGAATCAATTTCTCTCTATCGTCCAACAACGTTCTATTGAACACTTTGTATATGTTGTTAGGTAGAATGCCGCTATGCATCTTCACTTCACGAATTTTTTGCATCCAATGTCTGAATTCAGCAACAGTTGTTGACTTGGCGGCACATCAAAGAAAATCCTTTAGTATTTATTCTTATGTCAGGCGCTGAAGAAGTTTGTGTACATATGTCGTACACAGAAGCGATGTTCTGCCTATGGGAATAACTCATCGTATACATTTTGAAAACATGTTGTATGTCAGTCATCAATGTCCAACCCCTCCCATTGCTAATTTCAATGTCCTCTTGGAGGTACTTCATGAACCATCTCCAAGTGTATGTGTCCTCCTTCTTGACAACAGCATATGCCACGGGTTATATACAGTCATTAGCATCATGTCCCACTGATTTTTACATAATTTTCCCGAAATAACCCCGCAAATGGCACCCATCAACACCTGCCACTTTCCTACATCTAGTTTTAAAACCAGCCTTGCAGGTACTGAAGCATATATATATATATATATCTTCAAAAATTTGCTCATGTAGGGCTATCATCACAGTTGATCTCAGATTTATCCGAAGTACCTCCGCAACATATCCCATCAGAAGTCTGAACTATTCTTCTATGGTTCCAAACAACAATTCCTTAGCATAACGCCTCACCTGGTTGGCCACATTTCTACTTATCTCCGTCTTCAAATCATCATTCACATTCTCCAAAATGGACTTTGTTTTCCAATCAGGGTTTGCCTTAAGTTGTTCAATTTATCTATTTATCAAGAAGATATAGTTGCAATGTCTATTATTTTGGCTCTGTGTGCATGTGTGCTCGAACGTGTAAGACTTCAATTGCACTGTCTCCGTCATACTCAACTTCAAGGCCCATATCCTTCAATTACATCCCTGTTTACAAACTCCTTGAGCTCGTTTTCTATCATTACACTTTAACTTCATATTGTAACCATTGAGAGAACCATAGTTTCTCACTGCAAACCGAATCTCTTCCATTGACCGAAATAGTTGTCCAACCTCAAATTGCAGATTCCTAATATTTGTCTTAGCCAAAAATTCTGGAAAGCAAAACCAACATTTTCGTCCGATGAACAAGCCAATAATAACTCCTCAAATGATGGATACTCCAAGACATCGTCTTCTACCTCCCCTACACTCATCATTACTCTTTCATTCCTTGCCTCATTCATGTCCGGTACAATTTCGATGTCATCTATCACATTGTGGTTGTACAACAAATCATTTTCCTCAGAAGCCATGTCAATCTCGGAATGAACGAATTAAGGGTTTTCCTCATAATCTGTCAACAAATTGAAAAAAATGAAATTTTTACCTACAGTTTATAAATCATATATAATTACTAGAAATTTGTATATAAAATCACACAAATTGGAGTTGGAAACATTTGTGTAGAAACTAACTACTAATACGTTTATCTAAGATAACACCTCAACTTTGTATTTAACTACAAAATTATACTTGTAGTAAAATCATTGCTCGCAACTCATAGATTCAATCAACTATGTACCGAGGTTCTTTTAACGCATATAAATCAAATAAAGGGTGGGCTTTACCTCCGTGAGCTCCCTTCATGTGTGCATATTGAAACATTATTCAGATATACTGCTATGTGATCGTTTAGGTGAGGTCTTATGTGGGCAAGCCAGCTAGTTTTCAAACCTATTATGTTTTAGACTACAAGATGATGAGGAAGGATTGGGGATTAGGAGATTACGAGTTAGAGATCTGTATTGGAAATTCTAGGGTTCATTCTATGGGGTTTGTTCGTTAAATTTCGCAAATGTACGGATCGTGACAAGTAATAAAGTGGATTTATTAAGTTCGAATATCGTCCTACAAATACTACTATCTACTATAAATTTTTAAACTAGCCTAACTTCAATTAAAATTAAAATAGTAATTAATGATCAATAAGTTTTGTTTTATAAACGAAATTCTAATAAATAAAATAACGAACTCAAATTAAAACTATAGCTAAGATTATGTGGTGAGGAAGTTAGGATTTTCGATTTCACTTAGGTTATTTATCATACATTTAATTCCAATTTATTCAGCCATCTTTTATACGTGCCAACAATTGAATTAACATATTATATTTAGCGATATCTCTCAAGCAATACTAATTCTATTTATATGCCCGAACTTATTATATCTTTATGTAAATTCACACACATATGAACGTATTTATTTATAGAAATTCAACAAAGATCGCACAACTTATAATTATCTCTCGATCTCTTGTAATATCTATGTCAATTATTGCACGAGTTAGAATTATACATCACTTCTCGATCTCAGTATTATCCCTATATCAATTAATTATTGTGCAAAGAAATAATACCATTAAACATACAATAATTAATTAACAAGTATTAAAANAATTTAAACATGCAAAAGTGGAAAAACATCACCAAAAATTAACGAAACATGAAAATTTCTGGTATATGCAATTTACTTTCTTTTCTTTTCTTTTCTTTTTCTATTTTTCTTCTCTTTCTTCTATTTTTTTTCTTTGCGTTTTTTCTTCACCCTTCAGCCACCAAGTTCGACATTTCCACTTTTATTTTCTCTACTTTCTTTCTTTTATCTATTTCGTTTTTTCTTTGCTTTTCTTCTCTTCTTTTTCTCTGCTTTTCTGTGTGTGGGCGTGAATTCTTCTCCAACTGCCGGCTTTCTTCCCCTTTTTTTTGTACGTGAATTGGCTGCTTCCTTTTAGGTATGAAAAGATATATATATATATATATATAAAAGCAAACGGGCCTCTTTTTTTAAATTCTAGCCCAATGTTTTGTCTATATATTTAAGTTAAAGTCGCCAAATTTTGTATCCAATTTGATGCCCAATTAATTGCTTGCTTCCAATGCCTCGTACTTTGAATTTTTCCATTTTCTGCTATTTTTTGCATTTTTTTCTTCACTTCTTCATTTAACATAAAGTTTTACCTATAAAATACAATTCATCATAAATTAGATAGAATTTAATTCAAAAGACAATAAAATATTATGATTTAGCGCCATGAATAAGTATAAAACTACACTTATCACACCCCCAATTTTTGACTTTTTATTTGTCATCAAACAAAACTAACACCGAACAAAAACACAAATACGCAATGCTAATTACCTAATTGGTGGCTAGTCAGTCAAGCAAAGCAAAAAAGATTTAGCTAGCTAACCTG
>CAIGRP010043834.1:0-10673 GCA_903798385.1 Fraxinus cuspidata
TGGCCTTTGAATAATTAGCGGAATTCATTAACAAGCTAAAAAATGTTGTTAAAATGAAAATTCTACAGTCTTTTAAATAAAAAGGGAAATGAAAAATTCATCATCCACCAAGCCCATCCCACCCCACTCCGCCCCCGAGACTATTACTACCATTTTAGTGAAGGCGTAGTCGTGGTCAAGCGGTAGAATTTTCTTGATTGGAAGATTCAAACTAGATGCTACTCAATCAACTTGAAGGCATTACAAAAACTCTTAAAAGAGGCCGTTGACCACAAAAAGTTACCTAAAAAATTTGATAGTATTTTTATAGAATTATGCTGAGTGTGTATTCATGGATGACATTTTAATTTACATTGCGTGGATATTCAAAGTGTTGTACGAAAAAATGTATTTTTTTTAAAACTGTCAAATTATGTACCAACATGTGACACAATATTAAAAATGATGTAAAATAAGATGTACATGTAGTATGCTTGAATTTCGGCGGGTTTTCCACATTTGGGGGTATTTCGTGTTTGGAAGTCAATTGTTTGTATAAAAGGATTAAGATGAAGATTTTGACTATTATTTTGGCCGAAAAGTGCTTTATGATCAGAGATGGTGTTTTAAACTTTCGAGAGCTTTGACCCCATATTTGCTTTTGTCCCAGGCTTTTTTTCTTAAAGTGAAAGTTCAAATTTTCACCCTTTTTTTTTTGTTATGCAATGACCTTATATAGACTTCTTAGGAGTATTTTAGTCATTTTAATAAGTGGATATTCCAGCGATAGGCAGTTACAATTAGGGGATTGTTTGAGCACCATTTTTTTCTTAAAAAATGCATTTTGCAATATTGTTATAATTGAGAATGTGTGGTTAAAAAAAAGAATTTTTTTTAATTTGCGTGTAATATTATTTTATTAAAAAACGTGGAATTGAAATGTGATCAAATTACTGTTTAAGAATGCATTTTGAAGGAAAAATGGGGCTCAAACAAGGGCTAGGTCTCTTTTTCTCGACTTCGTTGATATTTAGTTGAGATTTGTACTTTGTGATACATATCAAGCAATTTATTGTGTGCACGCATAAATTTTTAGTGCGGTGAAATCTAGGTTGATTTTTTTCCCCTTCTACCATAGGTATGGCCCTATTGGGAACTCTTTATCTTGTTTACAAATATTCATCTTTCACTTTCTCCGTACTAACTAAGACCTCTGAGTTAAAATGGAGGAAGCCCCAAACCCATTTTTGTAGGTTTTCAACCACCAAATTAGTGCATCGCCATCGTGCTTCATCGGCAAGGAAGAACAGTGACTACACGGCTTCACCGATGCTAATTTTTATTCAATTTGCTTTTCAAGTAAGGACTAATAATCTTTAAACAAATCAATAGTCAGTCGGTAGGAATTTTCAAAACTGTGTAATTTGAACAAATTTCAAAGTTTGTAGTCCAAACTAGCATTAAACAAATATATTTTACTTGAATTTCCAACGAGGAAATTACTCAAATGACATCATTTATCATTTCCTAAATAATTTTAATTTTTCAACATTCTTAACAAATACACCATACTTTCTTTGAAAGTGTGATTGAATTCATCTTCTCTTTTACATGAAATTCAAAGTATTTATGTAGTCAAACTAAACAATATGGACAAGAGCTGATTTTCAAGCCCATTTATTCAAGTTCCGTATGAAAATCATAATTGATATCGTCACTATCGTCAATAAGAAATATTTAGGATTGTTACTAAGAAGTTATTCAAAAATATTGCAATAAAAAACTATAAGAATTTTTCGTTAGATATTTGACCAAATATGATTGTTTAGTTCCCATAAAATCTACCACTAAAATTCAATAGAGTGCATGTTTCTCTAATGCTCTTTTTGATGGGGTTGCTTCATATTTTTCTTAACTATTTGGTGAGGGAAGTAACGAGTTTAAATGAAATATATGAATAATAAGTAAATAGTATTCATAAACAAGTGATTAAATTTAAAAATTGACCATGATCGAAAATTATGAACAAACCAAACATATGCTAAACTGAGATTTGCCAAGGCATTTTAACAAAATTAATCATTTGTTTCGCTATTAAGACGATCACATTCACATCAGTAACGGGGTAAGCACTTGCACTAAGTCACCCAACTAGTCTTCTGCTGTAGTTGCGTGGTCAATCTTCATCAGAGGCTCCAGTCAACCAGTCACCTCCCTCCTCTCTCTCTCTCTCTCTCTCTCACACACACACAGAGGTAGGTCTTTGTTGGTATCTCATTTTGTGGCGTTGGAAGCTTGTTTGGTTCTGCTCAAAAGTAACTTTTTTTTGAAGATTCTTGCTTAATGGAAGTGAGTACCCTTTCCCATTTTATCTTGATCTATGTTTTGTATTGTGTAAGTTACCGACATAATTGTGTAATTAAGGGTTTTATTCATTTTGATTTCTTGATTCACTAGAAAGTAACACCTATGATCTTAAATGGGTTCTAGTTAAGGAATGGTCTGTTAATTTATCATTCGTAGATCTTAAGCATTTTCTGATTGTGTCTGTTTATTTATCATTCGTAGATCTTAAGCAGTTTCTGGTTGTGCAATTTATTGATAAACGTTCTAGAAGCTCCTTATAGCGGCCAAGAAGGTATATTTGATTTGTTCTGGCTTTGGCTGCTGTAAATTGAACTTCAGTTTAGACTTTAGTAGAATTGGGCTTATGGAAAACTTATTATGCCCTTGTTAGGTTTGGATTAAAATCAAATTAAAATATCAAAAGTCAATAATTAATTTTACTGACACATTTCATGAACCACAACTTTTCAATAACACTTTTCATCAACTTTTATCAAAATCTACTAAAAATCTGATTTCAAACTACACAAGACAGGGGCTATTAATCATATATTCCTTGATTAAGTGTGGGAAGAAATTTTGTGGCACATAAATATATCTTATTTTTAATCTGCACAAGACAGGGGCTATTAATCATATATTCCTTGATAAGTGTGGGAAGAAATTTTGTGGCACATAAATATATCTTACATTTATGATATATGGTTGTGTCGGGTAGGTTGGGGGGATGATTGAGAGCTAGCAGTGTGATAAGAATGGGATGTTTCGGGTTTGTTTGGATGGCTGGACGCGAATTGAAAGCTGTATTTTCAGTTTATGGTATGAGATCAAGGATGATTAGAGCAATATCAGGCTGGTTCTTATTGAAAAAATCTTGGAGTAGGATTTGGAAGGTGTCACAGTGACACTTTAGTCCGCCATTAACAAACAGTGATGTAAACGAAAAAAGGGAGATCTAGCCTCTCTCTCTCTCTTTTAATAATTCTTAATATCTTTCATCTCCTTCCTACTCTCATTACTTCTGAAAGTGCAAATCTGAGTTAAAAGACCAAAAAGTGGACGCAGATGTTACTGCCTGTTGGTGGTAAAGCATCAATTGCTCTATGTTTGAAGACTAAACGGAAGTTATTTCAGTTTGAGTATATTTCTACTATTTTGAAATTCCAAGAAGTCTGAAAACTGTAGTCAATGTCGTTTGGATGCATGTATGTTGGATGGTTAGTACAATCCTGCTTTGGTACGTGTAGGTGAAGTTTTTATTTTCAATGATTCAAATTTCGTCTTTTATTTCTTCCTTTATTTGACAATGGCAAGCTGGGAAGGCTTGTTTGTTGATTTAGATGGTAGTGTATGCCGAGTCACCATGCCAAGACAACTGGTGAAAGAAAATGGGCATATGTATAGATGCTCTTCTCAAACACAACTGCTCTTGTTACTTGATTTGGAAATTCACTTAGTTTTGATTAGAGTAATTAATTATCTATTTTTATAGTTTTGGTTCATTAAATTTGCAAATATCTCCTTTCTATTGAGGTTCATATAGATATTTTCCTTCTATTTCTCGAGGAGATCAGCTTCTCGAATCTTTTTCAAATTATTGTTTATCAAGAAATAATTTACGGCTTACAATATTTGAATACTCCAATTTATTTTACGTATTAACAAAACTTAATCTAATACACAAGGCAACAATTTCGTCTGATAACTAACAACATTCTGTAACAAGTATTTCACCTAACTAATTCAAAATTAAGTCAAAAGTTTACATCAATATTCAAATATGTAGTTTCTATAAAGCATTTATAAAGTAGTATTTTTCAATCTCTAATCTCTGGGAATAAATTTTGGAGATTCAGAGTTTGGTCAGAGCATCAGAGAGATGATGAGAATCAGTATTGAGGTCTACCCTAAGTCAAACCTGAAATTATTGGTACTCAAAGAACAAAAATAGTAAAGTTGAATTTGTAAGTAGCCACTGAGTTTGCTTGGTCCACTGACATTCAACCAGAGTTTTATAAGAGCTTGAGATAATTTATGAGAATCAGCTTATTGTGATCTTCCTTTAATCAAATCACTTGCAATTATAGGGTAGTAAAATAATTAGAACATTCGAATTTGTAGGTAACTGCTGAATTTGCTCAGTGGGGTGGTTTGAGCCCACCGACATTCTCATTGCCTGTCTTTGAATATTGATACTAGTTTTAAAATGAATTAGAAAAATTGCAACAGATACATGAATTCATGCTCCATAGAAAAAGGAAAAAGTTGAAGAACGCGATGGTGTCCTTACAAAGTTTCAGCATTAAATCTATACCCAAATAGTCTTTGTTCTAGTAAAGCTACTATAGACCCCCAGTTAGCATGTAAAAACAAATGCAACTGTAAAAAGTACAGGAGATATTTCGAGGTGCATGCCATTAATCTTTTATGATGTTGAACTATACAAGATACAATGAAATACTCCCCAAGCCCAAAGGTCACCATTGTGTCCTGACCCTCAATGTAGGCCTCGATTATCAATTTGTCGACCATGGACTTGTGGAACCCTTTCGTTCCTGCGATTACATTATGATCTACCTGAAAGCGAACTCCTAAACAGCCACAGCCAAATGGGGAAACCTCCTACATCCCTTGTACCTTTGTGATCTTTCAATTTACCTTTTTCCTGGAGCATCAATAAGAGTTAGGACGCATTGGAGATGGTTAGGAGAAGGGTAAGAGAGATGAGGCAAATTCTGAAATAGTAGGGGTTAATTCTTTTCGTAAATATTGGGGGGATAGTGAAATGTATGAAATTTCCTCGCCAACCGGAAAAAAATTCCGACAAAGTAGAATGCGACTTCATCTAATTGGTCACTCACCTCTGCACTCAAAGTTTCTAGATCCTTGTTGGTTTAACTTGTTTGTTTCTCTAGTGACTGCTGAGGGTCAAGTTTTCGTTTCTAATTGCTGTAGTTAAAATTAATATCAGGTGGTTTTTGGTTTGCTTGCTAACTATATTGGCATCAGCAATGGGTATAGTTCAGCTTTTTAAATCCTCAGTTTTAAATTTACTTCTATGTTAGGAAAGAAGACAAATTACGAAAAATCTTGCATTCTATTTATGGCATAATCGTATCTCCCATAGGTCATGGGATCAATATTTGTTCTTTTCTTGTACGTCTCTTTTATTCTCTTTCCCTATATAAGAATAGTTGCTTGTATATCCACTAACACCATACAATCAATAAGGCTATAACATTCCACAAAACTCTTATTATAGGTCCCATGATCCAGACTTAAAGATCTAGCTGCTTCTATCTTGCCATTCTCCAGTCAGTAGATATTGTGATGGGGGAAGGAATATAAGAATAAATATAGGATTTAGATAGGATTTTAAAGTATAATTTGATTTAAATTTTGTTTGTTCTGATTAGATTACACTAGTTTATAACAATTATCTAGTTTGGCTAGAATTAGGTTATTGTTTCCTTCTTAATAGGTTTGCTTAGACTCTATACAAAGAGGGTCTATTCATTGTAATACTTAGACTTTGATTATGAATTAATTAATCCCCCCGGCACCCCAATGTCTTCTATATTCACTCATCGCTCTCCTCTCTCTTCTTCTTGCTTTTCTCAATCTTGTTCTTGTTTCATCATTGTTCTACTCCACTACAGTTGTCAGAAAAATACTGACCAACCCTCAGACAGACCAAAACAGAAAAAAGAACAAAGAAGAGGGATGAATTAAAATGTCAAGAAACATAGATGACTCTGATGACTAATTTAACCAAAAATGTGTGATATTCACCCCAAAAGTCCATAATCTACATTTATAGTAAATTAAAATCATCTTTTGCTTACAAGGTTGACAAGTGCTGATATTTTGATTGATGGATACTAAATAAAATTAAAGAAGATTATTGGATTGTGATTTATCAGTTCCTGCCGAAGGGATATTTACATTGAACAAAAGAGGAAAGTAAGTAAGTCGTATAATTTCCTGTCAAAACAGGTTACATCTATTCATTAGAACCTATACAAGCCTCAACCTACCCCAATGGACTCGGGCAGAAGGGATTGCACCAATTCTGTAGCATCATTAAGCCCCTCTTTGGCCCCCATTTTTTGAAGAGAAGTGCTATGCGTAAAGGCCCTGTACGTATGGTCATTTTCTTTTTAAAAACTCATTTTTCCGCCAAACTCATTTTCAACCACACATTTTATGAGATATACAACTTTTATCAACTTTTCAATTACACATTTCCCCAACATTTATCAAATTCTACTCAAATTCAAATTTTTATCCAAACCAAACAGGGGTTAAATTAGTCCTTAACTAAAATGATTCTCTTTAAATTCTAGTGACAAACCCCTGAAGTTAATTGTTCTATAAAAAGAAACTGAATCCTGGTTATTAATTTAAACAATCTTTTGCTTATTTAATTTTTGCTTGGGCTTTTCCATACATTCGCGTGTTCTTGATCTTGGTTCCTCATTCTTGCAGCACCAATCACAAGTACCCAAAGTTGGCACCTGGGGAAGTGCAGAAAATGTTTCCAATACTGCTCATGTTGATAGTGCCAGGAATGGTAAGAAAGGCGACGAGATCAATCAAAATGATCCTCAAGAAACTGTCGAGGTTGAAGTAAAACGTGATATAAATAGACTTACATATTCTCCGTTGCATTATGTAAACGAAGAGCAGAGAACTACAAGTAATTCAACTCATCATCATTATGGTGATGCATCTACGAAGATAGTATATGATCGTAGTATCGAACAGTCTCCACTGCACCCTCAGTCCCAGGCAAGGATTGGACGGAAAGGCAGTGCAGTTTCTTCTCCCTCTTGGAATAGAAAGGGTTCATCTGAAGGTAGTCATGGCATAGCACCCTCCACTCCTGGAAGATCTCGTTTGAGACCAGTTACACGAGGCGATGAAACTGTAATGTCTTTTTCACTAATCTCTCATCATATGCATCATTGTAATGCGTGTTCGCACATACACGCGAAAAAAGGTGTAACTGCTGAATTATACAGATAACCATAAAACGGAAGGTTTTAATCAAGTTTTGGGTCACGAGTCATTTTTCTCATGTTTCTTGTAATTGAATATTGGTGATGGCAAATTGTAGTATATGGAGAAGTGGAAATCTTGGCATCTAAGAACATGTTTTGCCAAGCTTAAAAGTTTTATTTGTAAGTAAATAAGCAAGTTTTAATCAAATTTCAAAATAAGTTATTTATTTTGACACTCTTTTGGATGTTTTAGCTGGATGACAGCCCTGCTGTTCCCAAATTTGGCGATTGGGATGACACTGATCCTGCAGCAGCAGAAGGGTATAGTGGCATATTTTCCAGAGTTTTAGAAGAGAGACAGAGTGGAGGAGGAAGGGTTCCTGTCATGCCAACTGAAACATCTTACTCCAACGTTCAACGCCGATATAGAAATGAAAATCAAAAGGTATATAAATTTGTTTTAAGCTAATCTATGCTGCATGATAACCATATCACCATATTTGAGTATCGTTGTTTAGCTTATTTTATTGGCGAGGCTTAAAAATAAGTAACAAGTAGCTTATTATTTCCAAACATCTGTGGATGATTTACTTTTTTAAAACAAGCTTATTTACTTATATGTGAAAATTTTGAACTCAGCCAAACATGTTCTTTTTTTATATCTTCTCTCTTTGATTCTTTCCCCTAGGGATGTTGGTGCTTTCCATGGGGGAAAAGATGATCCATGACTTCGTATGCAGATGAATGGCAAGCAAGAAAGGCATGTAGATACGTACCGTAAGGCTACAGTCTGTATAGAGTGTTATATAACGTTGGTCGTATTTGGTTTTTCTGCTGGAGGAATTTTTTTCCTCCAAAGATCATTCTATTCTTCTTAATTTCATCCTCCTATTTAATTTGGCCTTTCACCCATTTGCATAGTGTTTGTAATCTACGTACCCTGTATTTGTGATGGATTATTTGATGCAAATTCATGTTACTCTGGTCTATGACAAGCATTTGCTCTATTGTATCTCAATTTTTAAACTCTGATACATTAATCTGGTATATGATAAGCATTTTCTATATTGTATCTTAATTGAAGTTTCGAAGTGAGCTTGTTAATGATGCAGTTAGCCATGAGAGGGACACAACGAGTGAAAATGGGTTAGTAGTAGATGCTGTACTTTAGTTTATGCAATTGTTCGGAGTCATTTTTTCTTCAAGGTCGGTCATAACGATGTACTATTTAAACATCGTTTTTCGTACTTTAGTTAATTTTTAGTTGAGTGCTATAAATGGCATATTCTGTCATTCAAGCATGCATAATTGTGAATTTTTGCCACAAACAAACCCATAATTTTTCATTAATTAGAATGAACGATGTTTATTGCAGAAAAAACTAAAGTTCATTGTAATATTTATATACACTTGTGTTACCATTTAGTAGATAGATTCCTTTGTTGTGTGTCAATAAGATCAACTGAAATAGTCATTCATTGTTTGGATTTTTTGAGACATCAAAGATATAGAATTCATAACTCGCGAAAGAGATGAATTTTATCTTTAAGTAATTTTTGGTACCTTGAAATCGGAAAATCAGAAAATACTGCATATTGCACTACAATCACTGGTAGTTACGTGCAATATTCAGGTTCGGTGCAACTAGGAACAATAGAAATACTTCCAACCATACGGTTTGGCAAATCTAATTTCCATCAACAACTAGTGGAAATATTATACATGTTTTTCAAAGATTTTATATAGGTTGTCTCCATTGAATATTTGGATCATGTTATCACTATTAGAGAAACAATGGAGGTCCTAAACATGGAGTTGGAGGAACTTCTAGTTGCATCTATAAGGTGCGAGTGAGTATATAATAGGGACAAATAAAATAAGAATCAATTGGGAATTATATACGACTACCTTCCCAAAAATTATGGTGTCCTCAATTGAAATTTTAAAGAATTTTAAGTCCTTATAAATTTATGGGTTGATATTTTAATATATTTTATTAAATTCCACTAAAATCTAGGTGTTAGATTCTGATGGATTTCATGAGAACTGAATAAAATATAGATACCCCCAATAACTCGTGAATTTATATGAATTTTATTAACAAAAGGGTTTTAAGAGATTTGAATGTATTTCAAATTTAAGAATGCACCTAACAAACACTTTTGAAATTTCACATTTTTAGTGAGACTTTTGTGCATTTTGGGGAAATTTCATGAAATTTATTAGATTTTTAAATCTATTTAAATCCATCAAAATCTCAGGCGTGGTACCGATACCCCTCTCTAAGTAAAGATAAGAGTCTTAGTCCTGTTGANATTAAAAAATAAGTAAATAAAAAATTTATTTTAATTTCCTTCCTTGCCTTGCCTCGCCTTGCCTCGCCTCAACCTTGCCCTGCCACCAGAAATCCCCATCGAGATAGGCACGAAGGACGATCGCCTCCACCCGACTTTGCTATGCCTTACTAAAATCCCCAACTAGATAGGATGGCGGCCTACCCTGCCTATTGTCACGCATAATAATCCTAGGTTAAGATGACAAATGATGTAGCTCAAGTTTATTTTAGAAGTAGCATTTTTTATTTTTAAAAAATATATATTTGTTAATAATGTTAGACTACTAAATCTCGATTCTCAACTCTCAATTGAGAGCATTACATAAATTATGACCAGTGAACAAGTTATTATTGGAACTGTTTCATTTATTCTCTCCCACTACATTGTGTTGAAATACATATAAAATTTGTCTAAAGTCAAATGTTTAAATATATATTATATTCACTTTTTTTTAAACATAGTCTCAATACTATTACATGTTTCTCAAGAAATTGAAAAACTGAAAAAGGAAAAATAAACAACTTTGAAGTATAAAAGGGAAACAATGAAAGAAAAAACTGCTTGATTTTAATTCCTTCCTCGAAAATGAAGAAAAAAAACAATTATGCACTATTAATGCAATTACTCAAAACATTCAGTCCAGCGAGAAAGATTCTTATGGAAAAACGGTAAAGACTCCTTTTTGCTTAAATTTTTTCTCAACTAAACAAAACCCTCCACGGAAAAAGTTTATTACATAATAATCCCATATTTTCTTTGTCTTTATTTCCCTCATAAACATATATTTTTATTAATTTTGTTCCTCCTAAATCATACATCAGTCTTTCTTCCTCACTATTCGAAATCGAAAGGTATGGCCTTTTGCGCCCCTCCCCCCTTTTTTGCCTTTTTGTACAATGCTTTTTTTTTTTTTAATCAAGTTGTATCCTTTGTTTCAAGAAAAAAGGTGGGTCCTTTTTTTTGTTGAATTTTACCTTTTTTCTGAATTTTTCTTTTTTTTTTTTCTTTT
>CAIGRP010043842.1:0-18488 GCA_903798385.1 Fraxinus cuspidata
AATATTATTCATTTAATTTATGATATAATGTCATTTGTCTAAATGTATATAAATTATTCTTTTTCTATATTTATCGATTCAAATTAATTAAATTCCATGTCGGTTCATGTACATCCCATTTGTTTAAATGTATATAAATTATTATTTTTCTATATCTATTAATTCAAATTAATTAAATTTCATGTTGATTCACTTCACACCCCATTTGTTTAAATGTATATACATTATTCCTTTTCTTTATTCATTGATTCAAATTAAATTTTTTATTGATTCAAATTAATTAAATCACATGTTCATAGATCAATTTGATTGTTCTAGTACAATTTAATTATTTATTTGCGTGCATATTAATAATTAATTTTCAATTAAACATATATTGAAAAATGAAAAGTAAGGTATTATTGAAATAATTAAATTATAATGGGACTAAAATCGTCCAAAAAATAATTCTCACTTGATATGATATTTAATATATTATAGATTAACTCACTAACATGGGTTAGTTTTTTCTACTCATTTTTCAACCACAAATTCTTCAATAAAATAATATTTTTCATCATATCAATAACTTTTTCTTATTAATATTTTTCATCACATCAATAACTTTTTCTTATTTTTAAGCAGATATTCCCCATCACATCAACAGTAAAAATGCATTCTTAATCTCAAAATATGCACCAAGCAGGGGCTTAATTATCAAGTTTTAATATTTATTATTTTTAAAAAGATATTCATAATTTATTTTGAATAAAAAAATCCGTTACTTAGGTATTTAGTGATTTTTTTTCTTTAAAGTATAAAGAGGACATATATTTTCTTTCAATTTCCGTGGAGTGTTAAGCCTTGTTTGTTTCGGATTAAAATCAGATTTTAATCTAAGTTAAAGTCAACCAATTAATATTAATCACACTTTTCATGATCCCACAACTTTTCAACCACACATTTCAAAAATTTATTTCACAATCTACTAAAAATCTAATTTTAATCCCACCAAACACCCACTTAATATGTAAAGTAAAACGTAAAAATAAAACAGTTGGAATAAGATCAACGTGGAAAAAGTTTAATCTCTTTATATTTGGCCATATGCTAAAGGACTACATTAGGGCTAAGTTTGATGATAATAATTCCATGAAATCCTTTTTTGAAAATGTCATTAATTCACAAGAGGATAGTAAATTTACGTACCAATTTTTCTGGTGAAAATCTTGAATAAGAATATAGCTGACAAACATCTCAAGGCTAATAATTATGAACAACGCTCGTGCTCTTTTTTTCCTCAAGGCTAGAGGTCAAGCTTAACAGGTAGAACATCCTCCATGCTACAGATCAAGAAAAGGGAATTTCCCCAATATGTTATATTTTTTTTATATTTTGCTCGAACAATAATTTATATAGACTAGAAAGAATTTTTTTTATGGTTAAGCTTGAATAGGTTAACTTTCATAATTGGCTGGTAAAATAAATTATGAGAGGACACGAGTCACGAGGACCCATAGTCAACGGTCAAACTTCATCAGTCCTGAATGGGAACCTAGTAAATAATTAGAATAATCAATGCATCCCAGAAGCTGGTCTAGCTTACACCGAGTGAAGGGAAAGCAAGGACAATCATTATTTTTAAAAAAGGAGAATGTAGGATTAGAAAGTAAAAAAAAAAAAATTTAAAATTGCGTGTAAAATATTTAATTTTGTGAATGTGATTAAAAATGAATACGCAAAAAAAAAAAAAAAAAAGAATTATCAAATAGGGACTAAGTGCTAACGACACTTGTTTTGAAAGTTGGGCTTGAAGCTGTATCTCCAAACCTCAATTAATAGCAAAAATTCCATATTTTGTAAATTCTTCCCATAAGATTCACCTAAGATAGGTTCGAACATTTTGAGAGAATAGAAGTCACGAATCTCGAGCATGCTCATGAAACATACATTCTCTCTCTCTCTCACTCACTCAGAAAGTAATTCAAATTCCATGTTAGATGGAAAATAAAAACTCACCAAACCCATATAAATTCATTTTCCATGAAAACAAAGAAAATGCAGCTAAAAGTGGTTATATCTTGAAATTCGATTTCCATTTTCATGTTGCAATTAAACGGTCAAAGTAGAATTCGTTTTCCTCGAATGTAACATTTTTCATAAAATTCGTTGTAATCAAATGTGGCCTAATAGAAAATTCATTCATAGAATATCTTAGAAGAGTTGGTGCATCAGCGAGTGAGATTTGGAAGGCTACATTTAATAATGGTATGGGCCACCCTAATTAATAGTGGTCCATATGTTTGGATACGGATCTTGGAATCCATTCATTTTGCAAGCATTTAATCACTGGTCACGTAGTTGTAGTGCCAAAGTTACCCATAAATACAAAATCAGATGGTTTGACAAACTTGTAGTTACCATGTGCGAAATAGCTGAAGTGAAGTTGTGAACAGATTCATAAGAGTCACATATAGTCCGGGGCTTAAGCCTCTACTTTTTGTAGAAAAGTTCACAAAGAAGTCATCTTAATTTAATTTTATGTAAAAACTCTTAATCAGATAAAGAAGATCAAGAAAATTAAACAAATAAATGTAAGAGTGTGTTTGATTGCGAACGTGAAATTTGCATGAAAAGAAAATATATTATAAGCAATTGAATTGTTTAAAACTTATTTATATGAAAATTATTAATTAAATGTATTTGATTGATTTAGTTTCCAGTTTAGTCTCGTCCTTTTTTTTTTATTGATAGATAGATAATAAAGACCATAAGAGGGGAGGGAGGGAGAGTGTGTGTGTGTGTGAGAGAGAGAGAGAGAGAGAGAGAGAGAGATACGTGGAAGGTGGAAATAAAAATCATCCATTCGTAAAGAAAAATATTTTCCTTAATTTTGAGGAAAATATGGTCACATGACCAAAAGTTGGAAAACGTTTTCCATGGAAAAAATTGTTAAATCAAACATCTCAAAAGTAGTAATTTGGCTAAAAAAATAACATTTTTAATGTAAAATTAAGTCAATCAAACGCATTCTAAAGGTGCATTTGATTGCCAATATTTTTCATTTCCACCTAATTTCTTATTTTTGTACTGTTTGATAGACAATTTTTTCTACGAAAAGTATTTTCTTACTTTTAATCACGTGATATTCCTTAAAAACAAAAAAAATATATTTTCTTTAGGAAGATGTTATTTTCATTTTCCATATAATTCTCTCTCATCTATCCACCAATAAAAAATGAACAATAATAATATTTTTTAATTTGAAAACTAAATCAATCAAACACATTTGATTAATAATTTATATGTAAATAAGTTCTAGGCAATTGAATTACCTATAATTTTTTTTTTCCCGTGAAAATTTCATGCTCGCAATCTTACGCACAATAGAAGTAATTTTTTAAACTTGGAGCTTATGACTTTCCAAATCCTCTGCCAAATGCGCCCATAGTCCATTTCTAACAGAAACGACATGATGCAAGGAACGAAACAAGAAGAAAAAGAGAGGTTCATATCAAACAATTACAGGGGAGAAAATAATAGCTCCTTGCAAAATCACTCACTCCTCAAGAACAACAGTAACTTGATTGTACAGATAAATCAATTAGGAATAAACAAGAAGAGCAGAGTATCGTCAAGGTTGAAAAAAAAAATTCTACTCAACAAGTCAACATCAAATTACAAGTTATTACAATAAATCCACATGAACGCAGATGCGTTGAGGAACATACAATTTCCCAAACATGAAAACTGAGATTACTTGTAAAATTCAAAATCAGTGTCGGGTTTCTTGACATTGCTTCGGTATCCCTTCTCAAAGTCCTTTGGAAGTATCACATACCGGTTTTTGCGCACAGCATGCATACCTGCCTCCTGACATATAGCGGCAATCTGCAGAAAACCACCAACATAGTTAATGCAACACAATTTCGAGATTTGATGACTTAAAATTTTACTTCACCGACAACAAGAAGGATACCCTAAAAGTTCTAACAAAAAAATTACTTTGGAACAAGAAGACATGATGCAGCTAAAAACTAACTAAACCTTGTTCCCAACAAAAGCAGGGAGAAATGATAATAAAAAGCAAGTCCCATGGTTTTGGAAGAAAATAAGGGCTCAAAGATTTGACCGTGAGGTACTTTGTTTCCAATCCTCATCCTGAACAAGAGATAAGCTCGCCAATTCTTTGAAAAATAAAGTTAGCTATATAAAATTTTTACTGTGTTTTCAAAGGATACATAGAATGTGAAATAAATTTTCTAGCAAGCGTGTATATTTATGTAAATGATTATGCATAATTATGTTCATAAATTTCTTATAGATATCATTTGAATTTAAATTAACTGCTATTCATCACTTCTACAAAGAAGTTTAGGTGGCCAAGTTATTAGTTATTACAAACATCGTTTAGGAGTTGTTGACGTCACTGCTTGCACCAAAAAAGAAAAACAAGTAAAAAATGTACAGTATTATAACCTTCATAAATTAATAATGTTGTGACCATGCTAAATCTATTAATCTGAAGAGTAATTAATTAATAGAGTGCATTTATGATNTGAAGAGTAATTAATTAATAGAGTGCATTTATGATCCAATTCGCATACATTGACAAACCAAATATTAATTATGTTCTACTAATCTAATAAATTAAATATGCATTAATAACCTAAAGATACAGTAAATAATACAACATTGGAGCCCATTACTCACAAAGAAGTGGTCGAATATACAACCCCAGAACTTAGAGACAAATTAAGGAAAGTTATAGATGAGATCCAACTAGATTTAAATTTCGAGAGAAAAAAGAACACAGCAATGGAGTCTTATATCAAGAAACTTAGTCAATTATTAATTTATGGTTTGAATGGGACCACAGATTCTCAGAGACGTTTCTTAAAAGTATTATTTTGAAAAATTATCGAAATTATTAATTATTCCATTAGCCAAGTCAGGATTAGGAAATTTTATAATATATTAGAGTTAGTCAATTTATAGGAGGTTATACCGTATATGGTTTCAAATAAAAAAACCGGGCAACTAAGCTGTCTAACAAAACCAGGAACCGCAATAAGATAATAAAATTTCGCGTTTCATCAGAAATCTCTGATAGGTCATCCATAAATATAGCATCTTGAATAAATTTAATTGAACATTCTAAACGGAAGTGAATTGAAACAGAAGGTTGCATCAACGATGGATAAAAAGCACCTTCCAAAATTTCCAACCAAATAAGAGATGTGATGCTCAATTTCTTCACAAGCTCTTTTCAGTAAACTACTCACTAAATTTTTAATATCCAAACAAGATTGACTTCTCAGTGGTATTCAAAAATCTATTAGCTGTAATGCTAGTGGGTTTTGTCCTTTTCATCTTTTTTTGTGTGCGAGTCACAAAGACTGCCCATTACCCGGGATTCCTTCGAAATATTACATAATTATCATACCATCTCATGAATTATTTTTGACTTTCTTCCTTAATCAATTAAGTGCAATCAAATGCATACTTCGTTACTGAATAACTTATGAAAAGGTACATAATGAATGCACAAACTAATCTACAATGTAAACGCATAAATGCAAGATATAATGAAAATACAAGACTAAAGAAGCTGAAGACAGAAAGGGAACATACTCAATTTAGAAAAACTACCATCTTGTATAAAAAATGTAGTTACAAAAACAAACCTCAGCAGCACTTATTTTATCAGGCCGAGAAACATAGTCCTCTAAATCAACTTCATCACCCAAGTTCATCTTAGACGTGCAAACCTGCTCAAGGACAAGCAACAGTCATGAATCCACACAAATCATGCAGAATCACTTCACAGATATATGTGTATCCAAAGAGATAGAACACTCTTTGCCAAAAAGTAACTGTGCATTTGATGAGAATGGATACCATTCAATTCATAGGGGACGAACAAATTCCTATCAGTTAAAGCAAATGGAAAGCTACGAAATAAGACGCTTCAGGTATATTCACTAGACAATTACCTGAAAAACCAGCCTCTTCTGCCGTCTATCAGGCAAAGGGAACTCAATTTTACGATCAAGTCTACCGGGACGTATAAGTGCAGGGTCCAACGTGTCCGCACGGTTAGTGGCCATGATGACCTTCACATTCACGGTCTGATCAAATCCATCCATCTGTCATATCATTCAAATAATTAGTAGCATTATGGCAACAACACGTGCATAGAGAAAGCTGATAAAATGGGTTCAATTTTCCTATCTCTACAGCATGTAACTATCCTTGCAGATTATTTGTCATAAGTATGCATCTGCAGTCTGATTGCACCCCTAAATTCCTAATTGTACAGATATACCTGATTCAAAAGTTCCATGAGTATTCTTTGAACCTCTCTATCAGCTCCAGTTTGGGCATCAAATCGAGCAGTTGCAATGGCATCTACTTCATCAATAAAGATAATTGCAGGAGCGTTCTCTTTGGCCAGACGAAAGACATCACGGACCATTCTAGGACCCTTTAGATACCACACCAGCAACAATATTAAGTCAATTGGATATTCACAACTTACTTGACATAGTACACAAAATTGATTCCAAATGCTATCTAACAATGAATCAGCATCCATCACAAGCAAAGAGGAGAGTTTCTGAAGCATACCTCACCCAGATATTTCTGCACAAATTCTGAACCCACTACCCTAATGAAAGCTGCAGTTGTGTGGTTTGCCACAGCCTTGGCAAGCATGGTTTTACCTGTACCAGGTGGACCATAAAGCAACACTCCACGGGGAGGGTCAATACCAATCTGCTTGTACAGTTCATGGTGTGTAAGTGGTAATTCAACAGCTTCACGAATTTCCTGCTTCTGAATATCACATCCGCCAATATCCTGAGATAATGAAGAGGTAGGGTAATACCAGAAGGTCAACATAGCAGCTGGTTAACCATAATGAATGGGCATGGAATAATAACTAATGGTGTCTGGTATTTGAAAGTGAAATAAAATTATGAAATCACAAATATCAACAGTATTCAGAATGAAGAATTTGTTCAGGTGCATGAACACGGGATGAAGCAATCAATAATTCGACCTACGTGAATTGATGATATGTAATTTCAGAAAATTATCAAGGAGAAGAATATCATTGATGTAATGAAGAAGAAGGTTCCAAGCATTGGCTGCATTTTCAATGCCCTCAAAAAATGAAGGCAAGTTTTCTCCAGTCAAGAGAGAATGGTGCAGGCAATGAAAGGTACAAATGTACTAGAACAGGCAAATACAAAGTAGCATTATTCAAGACTAAAAAAACTTCTTTGTACATAAGTCATAGCCCGAAGCAGCCTTTAACTGCATCCACATCAGAGTATTTATTATTTATGTATAAATCTGAATTATTTTAATATTTTTGTCTTTTGAGTTTTTCTAATGATCACGTGGAGTCCAGTTCACAGAAACCAAGAGCATTCCCAAAATTGTTTATTCTTAGCTTATTTAATATTTAAATTCTGTATGCATCCGAGAATCGGTATATTCCCTTCAATGTTCTTTTGCAATGGATCTTAAGAGATCGTTATCTTGAATATTTGGGAAAAATTATCAAAATTTCAGTTTTAATATAGAAATAGGAGATATTACAATATTTTGAGCTTCTGTGCTTGATGTGTGTGATTATTATGCTTTACAACAAGTTATTTTTTAGCAGTTACATAGAATCCTCCACAAGTGTGCCTCAGTTTTGGAGAAAGATTGGCGAAATATGGATGTGGTGAGGAATATCCATGATTGGAGGGCTATCCAAAACTGTATAATTGTTCAAGATTCGCTTTTAAGCATTCCAAAGTTGCAGTTTAAAAGGAGGGGTGGAAAGAGGGTATGAAAAGGTCCTGTCAAAGAAAATACTATATTCTGTTGATAACACCTCTGTTCTCTTCCCTTTAATGTTAGTTTGGTTAAGTAAAACCCTAAAAGATGGTTTTTCCACTTCTTGCAGCAGCCAGAAAGATCACTTTAACTGTTGATAAAGTTGTGCAAGAAGTTGAGGGCCCACCTATATTAATAAAAAACTTAACTTATGAATTATGGTAATTTCGGAAAAGGACCACCTTCAAAAAGAGAATGCCATGCAAGTGTAAAGAGTAAAGTTAACCTCCCATATCAAAAACTACAATTATATAGTGATAATCAAGTCCACATTTCCAAATCACCAAAAGAGCTCTTGACACATATGATTATTAAATGCAAATAAAATAAAAAGACTACTACAAAATTCGTCCTATAAGTTGTACTGAAAATCAATATACCAATTATTAACACAACTCTTCAAAACCTATCTTTAAGCACGAGATAGTAAAATTTCACTTCTTTATACTCAAAACCAAAAACGCCCTATTCAATCTGGTAAGAATAAGCCATCAAGAAACTGGTCAGCTCTTTCTAGGTATATTTCCTATAAAGTCTTTATTGAATTCCAATTCAATTATAAGATAAAAATAAACCATCCAAAAATAACATACATCCACTAAAAATCTAAAGCAAAAATCAAATACAAAAAAGTGAACTAACTCACATTGTAGGTAACATCAGGTTTCTCCGATTGGCTGAGGAGCGAAATACTGGAGTCAGCTTCAGGGGGCAAGACATCGACGAGGGCATTAGAGTGGCGGTGGAGAGCCACGGAGGCGGCGGGCTTGAGGAGCTCGCGATTAATAGTACTTAGAATGCGGACATAATAATTCGATCCGGTAGTGGACCCGACGATGCCGTTGTTCTGGTCAACCATTTCCATGAACTGGCCAATGACCAGCGGCACCGACTGGATCCTTTTGACCTCCTCCTGAGCCCGTAGAAACTCTCGCTTCAGGTTTTTCAATTCATCCTTCACGTACTCCTCTTGAATGTCAATAAACTCCAGTTGCCGCTGGAGGGATTTGAGCCGGACGTATAAATCATCTTCGTCGGATGATTCGCTGAATTTAGAGGCAGCGACAGCTGGTAGCGCTGGCGGCGGGTCCGAAGAGGATACGGGTTTCGGATCCAGTACCATTGCGGAAGCTGCCATGGTCGGATTTTGCTTTTCGCCTTTTGCTTTAGATTTTGGTTTTCTATTTACTGCCTCTATGTCCTCCGTTAACTTGTTGCAGAGGAAACCGTACTGGGCTCTGGTTAACTTATTGGGTCCGAATACAGGCCCATTGGGCTTTGATAGAAGATATGAACCTCAAATTTAAATAAAGGGCATTTAATTCGTGGAAATTACATCCAACCCTATTTTTAAACTGTCAAATCCAAAATTACTCCATTTGTTTTTTATTTCTAATCCATAAAAATGAAAATATGACAATTATCCATCACATATCTCTTGTGTGGGATCCAATAACAGCTCTATTTTTCATTCTCATTTTATAATAATGTGAATCAAGCAGAGTCTAAGATTGAAGAGTTTATTTTTTTTTTCCTCAAAAATCGATAATTTGAATTTTAAATATTAATAATATTTTTTAAAAAATTAATTATTCTAAATATTCACCCCACCATCATCTATCCTACCCAATATCACTCCCAAACCCTAATTATTTCTTCTCTCTCTATACCGCTATATTCTCTCTTTCCCACCCTCTCTCTATCCTCTATACCGGAGCCGAAATCGGAGCCTCTATAGGAAGCGGTGCCCATGGCGGCGTTGCTCTGAAGCAATGAGTGGCGCGATGCCAATTCAGAGCGACGACACTCTCGCCAATCGTTGCTTTCGTTGTGGCACGTGCAACTGCATCGCGACAATGCTCAACGCCGCTACATAGATTGGAAAATCCGAAAGAATATCGTTTGTTGTTGAAGTAGCACGGTTTGCACAGCAATTACTAGATGGTGGTGGTGAAGTGATGGTCTTTGTGTGGTTTTTTGTTGGTGGTGGTGAGGTGGTGGTCTCTGTTGGTGATGATGCCATTGTTTCTGCAGCGACGAATAACGGGAGCTAGGGAAATTTTGGTCATGATCTGGTGCCGGAGTTTTGGCTGTGTTTGCAGTTGATGGTGTTGGCTGGCGTGAGACGGTCACTGTATCGCCATTGCAGCGCGCGTGAGAGACGGCCTGTATGCGCTAGATCTAGCGTGAAAGATGGCCTGTGTGTTTGTGGTGGTAGGGATTGATAATTTTGGATATGATTTTTTGGTAGTGGTTGTGATGTTAGCTGCGGTGGTGAGATGGGCGTGTTAGTGTTGGTGGTGGCTGCCACGACTGATGGCAGCAATGGTGGTTACAAATTATTTGGTTGATTATAACTAATACATTGGTTAAGCTTGATCAACAAATAACATGTTATCGATGAAATATAGAATTTGCGATTAATAAATAATGTGTGACATAAAAAATTATTATGGTGTGGTCAATAATATGATCATTTGTAACATAAAAATAATTGTTTTTTAATCATGAAATAAGTTGTGATTTATAAAATTTGTGATTTGTGATCAAGAAATAATATGTGACCTATTAATTTGATAATTTGTGACCAATAAATAAATTTTGACTTATAAAATTTGTGATATATGACTTTGACGTTATGGTATTGTGACTATTACATAACCGTGACCTGGTCCCGTATCAATACATACGCAATTTTCTTCATATTTCCAGCAACAAATATCGCAGTCAACAACTGCATATTTAGACCAACGAAACAATTTCAATTTCTTGAGTGACACTCTCAGTCGAATTGCCATAATTTTGATCCAGACTATACATCTTGTATTATGCTGGATTACATATTTCTCATCTTATCTTCTATATCCTTTGCAAAGTCCAATATATGTAATAACGGTACATATAATAAGTGAAAAGAACTAAAATAAAATCAAAACTTTGGGATGATAATTAAGTATTTATAAAAACTGACAAGATTTACGAAAGAAATCTATGTAAAGTGAGATTGACAGTTAAGAAACGAAAAATAGAGCAAATTGAAGAGACATCCTTCGTATACCAGTTCTGAAAAATAAGAAATATCTCTTCAAATTTATAAAATTACAAACACAGTCCCTAAGATTTGTTTTGAACAACTTATTCACTATTTTACCATTCTAAGTATTTTTTTTAATAAAATGTAATGTGCCTAAAATATCCCTTGTTGACCATTACAAAACCTTCTCTTTTTTAGCCCTTGTTTCAGGTTGATTTTTGAAAAATGATTATGTGAAAAGAGATTATTTTTTTTAGCCAGACAAAGCACTGAAAATTATTCAAATATGTTCAAAAGTAACTTTTTAATTTCGCAACAGTTTTTCGAGTTTACAAAAACTCAAATGAACTCTAAGTGGTTAAAAAGTAAGAAAAATTATGGGTCCACATGTAAAATTATTTATAGAAAAAATATGTAGTTGTAAATGAATTTGAAGAAAAATAATTTTCAATGATCTGAATCGAACAAGGTCTTTAATTCCTTTTTACATTTCTTTTTCACTTTAAAGTTTTATACTCTGAGACTAAACTAAAGTATATCTTATATTAGCAATTCCAAAATTTCAATTATATTCAGTTAATATTTGACAGAATATAGCATCTTTTCATTTTACATTACTGTTATTCATATTTGTCAACGAATTTCTTTTCTCGTACATTTAAAAACATATGTTGACCTCTTCTATTTTTTTTAATTTTTTTTCTAAAAAATTTGTCATTAACAGAAGTTGAACATAAGAGAAAATTCTTTTAAAATGGAAAGGGGTAATTTTAAGCTGCTGTTTGACAACCATTCTAAATTTTCTTTTTTTTTTTGGAAATTGAGTTTTGAAATAGTGGTTTTTTTTTTTTTTTAGATTGTGTTGTTAAAAAGTACGAACAAATTTTCTGTTTATGTGTAAAATATTTTATTGTGAGAATGTGATGGAAAAATGAGCTTGAAAAAAAGAGTTTTGTAAAAACGGTTGTCACATAGGAACTTTAAACCTTTGTAATTTATTTATTTTTTTACTTTAAAAGATCTAGAAATGGTAAAAGGAAAATTTATTCATAACAAACTTATGCGGCTCTAAACAACATTAGGATCCGTTTGACTTGGTTTTTGAAACTCAAAATTTGCTTTTGAATCAATTTAGCTAATTTTAGAAAGTGCTTATTTTATTTAAATGTATTTTTAGTGGAAATTGGTCCAATATAGCACTTCCGAAATAATTCTTTTAAAAATAGTTTGCAAAAAAAAATTGTAACTTCTGCCAACAACTTTTCTAGATAAAGCAAAAGTAAAAGCAAGAGTTATATCAAATGAACCCTTTTATAATTTTCTTCAATCGAAAAAGAATTTCTAATTTGGACTTAACTCTCATATGGACTCCCTCCATATTTTTTCTTGACGATTAGACAATCTTTGAAATTTATGTGCAAAAATTCTCACGTAATTGCGTGAAAAAAATCTTATTCAGGGTGTGTTTGATGAATATTATTAAGAAATGAATGTATTTTAAATAGTGATATGATGGGAAATATGTGGTTAAAAAGTAAGGAAATATTATTGATGCGATGAAAAATATTATTTTTTTTTTAAAAATATGTTGTTGAAAATGAATTTTGTAAGAATCTATTTTTAAAAAATGTGTATCAAACAGAGGCTTAATGAATAAATGCGTGGTCTAAGAAAAGTTTGGGAAGTCTACATAAACTCACTTACATTACATGTTGTGGCTTAAATTAGGACTTCGAAAAATATGTTGAATCTGAAACTTCAGCTACTCCCCAAATGGAAGAGGGAAATTAATGTTTAGACTAATGAATAATGCTAGACAATATTAAATACAAAATAGACTTTTAAAATCTTGTCGACTTTACAAATTGTGTATCACACGTGTTAGAATTTGGGTATGACTCGAATTCCTTGTTGAAGTAATTGAAAAATTCTAATTGAAGTGCACATCAAGAAAAATTCAGTTTGTAATGCTATTGGAGTCCTATATCAAGTTGAAATTCTTTTTTGGAAACCCATTGGGAGTATAAAATTGGTATTGGACTAAAAGAAGAGTTCGAGATGAAGAAAAAAACTTGAAAAGAAAACGATGAAGAAGGGGTGCGACGCAGTGGAACCCCTGATTGTTATTATTGCCCCGGGCACCATTGCACTACATGTGTCAATTCCGGGTTAATCGCATTTTTCTCTTCTTTTTCATTTTGAACTCGATTTTTGACATTCTACTTCATAAATAATTCTATTAGGAATGTTTGTACGTCCTCTACATGTTCCCTATAAATATTAGGCTCTTGTATACAATTTTATAGTGTGAGAAAAGTGATTATTAGCTTTTAGGATCATTGTAATACTTCTCCATTTTCATTATTAGTGGCGCAATAAAATCTCATAATTTATCTACCATTTTTCTTGTCTTCTTTTATTTTTATTTTTTACTTGTGATCACATATTTCATTATTGTGTCATATAATTTCAACATCTCAATCTAATAGTTAGTTTCATATATATTGGTTTCGAACTATACGTGATTCTTGAATTCCCAACAATTGGTATCAAAATTTTTGGGCATAATTAACACAAGAAGTGGTATCAGAGTCTACGTTCAGCAATTCTGCAAAAGCGTAGGGTTTGATTTGTTCGAGGTTTTTGTTCGTGATGGCTTCCATGAAGTATGATATTCCGCTTTTGGATCGGAACACTAGATTTTCGTATGGCATGTTAAAATGTGTGAAGTACTCACACAGCATGATTTGGATGATGTGTTTCTGGGAATTGACAAAGTGCCCGTAACTTTAACCACGGAGGAGAAATTACAAAAGGATGAGAAGGCAGTTTCTCAAATTTATCTTTATCTATTGAATACCATTCTTGAGGAAGTTTTGAAGGAGTGTTCAGCAACTACATTATGGTTGAAGTTGGTGCAATTGTGCATGACTAAAAGTCTGATAAGAAACTTGTATCTGAAGCAGCGTTTATACTCTCATCGGAGGTAGAAGGGGGATTATTGGAAGATCACCTAGCTTTATTTAAGGAGATAGTTGTTGATTTGAAAACTTTGGAACTAAAGTATGATGAAGAAGATTTGGCCTTGATCCTATTGTGTTCGTTGCCCACTTCATTTTCTTCATTTAGAGACACGATATTGTATAGTCGTGATACTTTCATCATAGAAGAGGTGTATGATACTTTGTTTTCAAAAAAAAAAATGAACCATTTGGTTTCTGAGGCTAGATATGGAGAAGGCATGGTTGCTCATGGTGGTGTTGGAAGAGGTAGATCGAAATCTAAGTTCAGTAATCAAATTTGTAACTATTGCAAGAAAAAGGGGCACATAAAGAAAGATTGCTACAAATTGCAGAATAAAGAAATGTTGGCTACAAATCGATATGGAAAGAAATCAGAGACTTCAAATAATGTGATCCATGATACGAGAGCAAGTCCGGGTAAGGATCCATTAATCATTGAGGGAGGACGGATGACTATGTTTCGAGCGAAGCAAGTCGAAGAAGTTACGTGATTGCTTGCTCAAACTACGATGGACGAAACGTCGAAAGTTATGCGACCGCATAGCATAAACAGGCAAGCGGCCACATAAATCGAAGGGAGGCTTTTCAATTAATTTGTGCTTCCGTATAGAGTTACACTAAGCAGCTATATATATTAACATCCAAATTTGTATGAATTGATCTAAGTTAAGACATATGAAAAATCAAGTTTGCATCAATTCAAGTGATAAATGAAATGTGTTTGTGAGAATGAGAAAAGTGAATTTCTCTGTCACTTCAATCTAAAACCCACAATATATCTCATTTGGATTTGATTGTAGCAATCAAATACGCATACATGTGTATTTTGAAAATTTATATATGAATACGAACTCAAACCTTGTTTTATATTAAAAAGTGACGCGATGTAACATTTCATTTGTATTTTTGCATGTGAATTAAGATGCTAAAATAAAAGGTAACATTTTTAGTAACTTTTTCTAAATGGGACGTAATCTATATCATTTGAATTCTTTTGAATCAATTAAATAGATACGCACATGTGTGTTTGTGAAAACTTAAATATAAATGCGAATTCGAACTTTACTTTACTTTACAATAAAATGTGATATGATATAACACTTTATTTATAATTTTGCACATAGATATGAGTTAATTTGCTGAAATTATAAAATGACATACCATGTCACTTAAAAAAAAAAAATCTCACACCATTTCATTTGTATTCATTTTATAGATATTGTTAAAATTAACATCTTCAATTGTTATGGAAACAAATGAGAACAAGATAACGACTATAAAAGTGACAAAATGACTAAAATTGTTGTCCCAACAGAATGCACATAAAATAAAAATTTTTAAAATATAGATGCCACGTTTTTTGAAAAAATAAATTTTGACACTGTTATAAAAAGACTAAGTTGTCATTGATATGCAATTTAATCAATAAAATAACTGGTGTATCATTATATTTAAATATAAACTGCAACAATTTTATGAAGTTCAAAGATAAAAAGTGGCATATATATAACTGTTTTGAAAGAGTTATTAAAGTATATAATTGATAAAAAGCATCATATAATGTTTTCATAAAAAAATGGCATATCGTATCCATTAAAACTAATATTCATGTGTGTTATTAACTCTCAATCTTGTAAATAGAGAAAAGAAAGACTATTAAACGAAAAATGAAAAAAATTCTAAAAAGTGACTCACTAAAAAAATAAAAAAATAAAGTAACAAAATAAATTCGTGGACTTTCGGGATTTTGGGCATAATTAATATGAGAATTTCCAATTTTAATTAATTTTTTAAGAGTATTAATCTAATTTTTTTTTAGGGTAGTAGGCCTAATTTTCCCTCTATTTCTTATTCGAAGTTCATATCAAATCAATTGTAGTCCCCTAAAAATTTAAATATTTCATTCGATTCCCGGCCAAGTGCAATAGCAAATTTAACACACAGCTTATACTCATAGCCCTTCTCAATGACGTAAATTTCATTTCTAATTTAAAATTTCAATCCCCAAACTTAATTTAAATTAAATTTCTAATTCCACTTTCACATTTCTTTCCCGTATTCATTTGCCCAAATTCAATTTCAATTTTCAAATTCTCAACCATATATTGTTCATTTTTCTTGATTTCAAACTTTTCAACAATTTGAAAAAAATGTTTATTTAACAAATTCAGAAAAATTGTGGTATAATATTTCATCAAAAGATATAATTTGAATGGCTTCCAGATGTATCAATATTTACATTTTTCTATAACCTTTTTGTTGATTCCATGATTCACTCATGTTTGTTTTTAGTATTTGGTTTATAATTAATAATTTAATGTTTGTAAGTTTTTTTAAGAACTGTTTTTGCTGATTCATACTTGCTTGCTCCAATGTCACGCACAATTTGAAATCATTATGGATTACATATTCTTCGCATGGATTTCCCTTTCGGTTTATCTAATTTCATGGTGCTACAACATATGGTGTTTCACTTGATCAGTCTTACGATTCCGTAGATAATGTCGTGATATAATTTTTTTGACCTCAAAAAACGTTGCCAATAGATGTCGGGTCCACTCTTGCATACGTAAGCCAAATTCTAACACATAAAGATAGATCAACGGTAGAGATCGCTTCGGGATTGGACGTGAGAATAGCTTAACGACACAAAACGTTTCCGTTCGGGTTCCGGCGAAATATCCGTGACACGATTGTATAATTAAAATCAAACATTAAAAACTAAATCTGAATATGAATTTGTTATTTTTCAATTAGAGTAAAATATATTGCTTCAAGAGTATGAAATTGCATTAGTCCTCAATTGCTACATGGTGGAGGTATTTATAGTGTTACAAAAATAAGAACCAATCGCTTAGAACCAAATCTGAATATGTTATGAGTGAATGAGAGTAAAATATTGCTCCAAGTATATGAATTTGCATTAGTCCTTAATTGTTACATGGTGGGGGTATTTATAGTGTTACAAATGGAATGGTGACATTTGGATCAAATTACATATGGTCTCATCTCATCGGCTAAGCCATCAAGTCCTAGTCATCCAGTTGACCTTCCTATCTTTTCAAAGCATTTAATGTTCTTACATTAACAAGACAGATACATTTTTTACAAAGGTCACGTTAATCATTTGAAAAAAATCTTCATCAAGAGTTCAATCTTTGCATGTGGGCTGTCGGAGCTGGAGAGTCTCGAATCCATGAAGCGTCTTAGATTGACTTGGGTCTCGGCTGAATGACAGGGCCTCGGAGTGCGTCTACAGAAGAAATCAAGGCGGTTCGGTTGGATAGGGTCCCGCAACTTAATTTTGATGGCCACGTGGCAGTCCCTAGTAACAAGTTATATATGTTATTAGTATATTAAATCTTTTAGAACTCTAGTCCAAGTAAAATTGTGGCTCCGCCTTGACATCATATTTGAAAATTTGTTCATGTGCAACGTTGGAAAGCTAAGATTAACATATACCAATTTTCAGAGACAGGACACAATACTGATCGCAAAATTCCATTGTTTCACTCTTCAATTATTCAGCCATCTTTGAAATTTCTCACATACCTATTGCCAGTCAATTTTGAGAAAAAGAGAATACGTTAATTTCATATTTTCTTGACGGTTAATTAGCGCATAACGTCCCAACATTTTATTGTTATTGTGTAAATACCTTTCATTTTTTGGCATTTTCACCAATATTTCCACATTTCATTGCGCAAAATGTCATTTTCACCTATTTTCTCAATTAAAAATTATGAAATGATGAATATACTAATCTCTTTAAATAAAACAAAAAGAAAAAAATTAATTGCAATCACAGTCCCAATTGTTTTTCAAAAAGATCAAATAAGTCACAAATAAATTATTAAAAGAGTAATTAATACATAATGTCCATATTTTTCACCGTTATTGTGAAAAATGTCCTTATCTTACCTTACCTTTCTTTTTTTTTTTTGACATTTCACCCTTAATTACACACTTGATTATGCAAACCATCATTTCCATCCAATTTTTCAATAAATAATTGTAAAATAATGAATTTACCCTCATATTTAATAAAAAATATAAATTTTTTTAATTTCTAATTCTTTAATAATTTATTTGGGACTCATTTGAATTTTTTAATTTTTTAATTTTTAAATAATTTAATTGGGACTCTTTTGTTCTTTTTTTTAAAAAATTATTTTTTTAATAATTTATCGGGGACTTGTTTGCACTTTTTTTAAAATTGGGACTACGATTGCAATTAATTCTTTTGCTTTTTATTTAAATAGGAGATTGTATTCGTCATTTCACATGTTTATATTGAGAAATTGGATGAAAATGAATAGAAATGATTGTTTGTGCAATTAAATGTATAATTAATGGTGAAAATGCAAAAAAATGAAACGTGTTGACGTTTTTCTCAATAGCGATGAAAATATGGACATTATGTACTAATTATCATTTTAATAATTTATTTGTGACTTATTTGGACTTTTAAAAAAAATGGGAATGTGGTTGCAATTAGTTTTTTTTTTTTTAAATTTAAAGATGTGTATATTCATCATTTCATAATTTTTATTTGAGAA
>CAIGRP010043847.1:0-31823 GCA_903798385.1 Fraxinus cuspidata
TAAAATTTTCTGATTATCTATAAAAAAAAAAAAAAGCAATTTGTTATAGTCTTACATGAGAATGAGAAGGAAGTTGAATTAGAGGAAAGGCTTAGCACAAGACCTTCTCTACCTGACTCCTTGTACTAACTGTAACAACACGAGCTTATGTGTCCAATCTGTTATATCATACATATTGTCTGATCCGAGAGAGTTTGAGTCAATCTTAACCCTTCGGGGCTTTTTGTCGTGTCCCTATGATTCGAACTCAAGACTTCTGTCTTATGAGAGACTAAAAGAAAGCCCGAGTCCATTTTACCCCTTCACGACTTTCGGTTGCATCCCTTAAGATTCGAATCCTAGATTATTGCCTTATGAGAGACTTAAGATGGACTTGGGCTTTCCCAAAGTAAATAATACGTATGATATAACGAATTGAGTACAGAGACTCGGGTTGTTAAGGTTCGAATTATGGAGACGCAACAGAAAGCAGTGATAGGGTAAAATGGACTTAGGCTCTCACAAAGCGGACCATATGTATGATATAACGACTTAGACACAGAGACTCAAATCGTTACGCTAACTATGTCTATAACTATATAAGGGGTGAAAAAAGGCAAATGTAGTTGCTATTAAGGGGAAAAAATAGTACAAATGCTATGACAAAACAAAAATAGCATAATACTACGACCAGATTCTCTGTGGCTATATACACTCCTTACATAGATCCTCAGATTCCTTTGCATTATCAAGTTCATAATCTCCAAAAATGCATTCTCACTTTTAGGTAGATTAAAGAAATCTAAGTGGTGGTTTTCTAAATGCACCACTACTAAGGCTATGCTTAGTTTAAAAACAATATTGAAGAAGATAAGATGAGGTGTAATATTTTAAAGTGATGTAAACGCTCAACGAGAATACCATATTCTTGTTTTGATAACTCTCAATTTGCTAATAGCTTCAAAAATGAATTTAGTCGACATCACAAAGTGTTGGACGATAAAAAAGCCTCAGTTGAAGGCTGTCACTTTGGCATTGTGAGTCTGGAAGGATTTGACAGAATATGTAATTAGATTGCAAATGTACCAAAATGATGAGGATGCTCAAGAGTCACATACCGCTAGCAGTGATGGAATGTAAAAATTGGTGTTAAGATAAATTAAGGACAGCAAATCGGTCATAAAAATTCAAAATGAAGACAGCAGTACCTTTAATTCATTGGTGCAGCTTGGTGATTAATCAGTGGAACCAATCATTATTATCACCTCTAACACGGGGATGCTTCATCATCCAAAGTTTTTCATAGAGGTTAAAAATCTTGTGGTATTTTGAGTCATTATTTTAACTTACTTTTGACTGTCATTGGAACTATCTATGAACATTATAAGAATGAAGGTACTTTCTTCTTATTTAATTTCATTAATCTTATAGGTTTATTAAGCCCCTATTTGGCACTCCATTTTAGAAAAAATGCATTTTTCTCTTTCTTATTTTCAATCAAACATTCTCTAATAAAATAATATTACACGTAAACCCAAAATTTTTCCTTATTTTTTCTTCAAAAAAATTACTATTCCAAAATACAATTTTCCCAAAATCTATTTTAAACTGGGACTAAGTTGACACATTGAATACTTCAATGAACACATTCTTTTTCCCATATTATCCTTTGAATACATACTCAAATAACTTTGCAGGTTGTTGAGACATAGCTTATCCAAACCATCCCAAATTATGTGTGGTACTAGGGGCCGAGTGGGTGCTACAGTATTTATATTCTGAAGACTCAAAGCAATCTAGCTTATCTAACATAGACCAAATCTTGCCTGGACCATAGCAGAAACCAACTTAATGGATTAGAAGGTTGGGTCGACCAGGCCAGCGCATTTATGTTACTACTGACTTCTAAACCTAATACCACTATATCAGTTTCCATAAATTTAATTAAACAACATTAACCATTTCAAACCTTTGCTTGTGTATCTTCCTAGTTTATCCAACTCCCCTAAAATGATATCCACAAGAAACCCAGCAGGAACAGGAGGTTCATCCAGTCAAACTAAAATGGATGACTAAAATATTGAAGTCCTTCATATTTGCCTATATTTTTATGACATCCATCTTAGTTAAGACCAGAAAGTCAATTAACTCATCAAGGCCACAAGAAAAGAAGATCAAATCACATTTTAGTGAATATTGGTTTTAAAGAACTCTAAGAAAGACCTTCCCCCATGTTAGTGGAGTTGCTCTGGTCCTCAAAAATGATTTCGCTTAAACAAATTAACAATGTGAAAACCATTGAATCGAACAACTAATTCTAGGTTTACCGTGACGATTTTCACTAATAAACGTGGACTTGAACCTATGAACTGAGAATTTCTTCCAAAAAAATCAGAGAAATCTGTGCTTATACGATTGAAAAGATAATGCAATTGCACAGCTTATAATGCCAACAAGCTCAACCATTCAATTTTTAACATCAATCCATCAACATAACAATATATTTAGATAAAATGACCATATTTTCAAGTTATTCTCTTCGTGTCTGTAAAAACATTTCCATATTCTGACAACAGGTTATTCTAATCTGAACAAATAATTCTGCATTTTCCTTGTTCTTTTCATGATTATTAAGAGCTGAGCCAAAAAAAATCAAAAACGTGTTCATCATTTCACTACATAAATCACCTAGGCTTCAGCAAGATCCAGATCAACAGAAATTAAAGTCGACTCTGTAACTTGCAAACCTGCCACTATCTCTTGCTAAGATAATATTCTGTAAAAGAAAGAGAAGTGTTGGAGGCAATACTGAAGAAGAATATTAATGATTTTCTCACCTTCATGATTGACAAATCATCCATAGGAGCATCAGGGGTTCTATTTAACATCACTCCCAAGGCATTCCTCATAGCAATTTGCATTGCCGCTTCAATTTCTTTAGAAGCCTCCAGGGCTGTTGAATTAGCAGCAGCAACTACAGTGGCAACTGTTCCTAGTTTTGTGGATCCATTTCCGCTTAAGGTATTCACAGCCTCTTTATGAGCCTTTAGAACCAATTGTGTTGCACTGCATTTTGGAAGGGGGACCGTACATTTGAAGAACAAGAAACCAAAATAAACTAGTTTCGATACAAGTCTGAGTAATCCATTCAATCTACGCATTTTTCCCAATACAGAATCATTTGGACTTGATCATACAGTTCAATACCTCACAGTTCATAATGGTTCGATATCACAATCAAACAACACACTACATAGATAACTAGTATATTACTTCAGAATGAACCACCACATCACCTAATTTTCGTACTTGGGAAGCTTTCAATGAGGAATATAGCATCATATCTGTAATACCCACCCAGCGATCAGGTTGGTTAGACTTGAGCGAATGGTTGGTATGTACCAATTTTATTAGACGAATACAAAAAAGGCTCTTTAAAAGTAAAATGCTCTTTACTTTAAAGAGGCAACCCTTAAAATTAGGCTCAAACTCTCTAATCTAACCTTTTAAAATAGATAGTACATTTGGCTCTTCAAATTCTCAGAGACAAACTCATCTATTTGTATTTTATATTAATTGCATTTAATGAATTAAAAGTTTCAATACAACACTTCTTGAATTATTCTAAAAAATTAATATTTTAACCATTGACATATAGCTCAGAAAAATATATAACATAAGCAAGGAGGGGAAAACAATAAATGCGTATTGGAAAAAGTAAAATGAAGAGCTAAAATTAAACACTTTACTAGAATGTTCCAAAATAATAAAATTTACTCTTTTTTAAAGATGCTCTCTATAATGTACAAGATGCAATTTTAAAATAAAGAAATTATAGGAGATGCTCTATAATAGAGGGCATCTTCAAATTTAAAAGAGTAATTTTTTTTTATATCCCTGTTAAAACTCTTCATTCTACTTTTTCTCGATAAGAATTTTTTGTTTTTCCCTCCCTTTCTTTAATATACTCTTATTAAAATGAAATCAGGTGCCATTCTTTGAAATTTATCAAATATCAAGAAGTTCAATGCAATTTTAAAAGTTAAATTAAAGAGTGTTGGAGTCTAATAGATGCTTATATAAAATGCTCTTTTAAAAATAAAGAGACTTTGGGAGATGCTCTTACAGCCATTTAATAGAAATGAGCTTTGAGTATTCAAGATGGTGAAAAAGTGCCTAACCACGTTGTCAAGACAAGTGGTTTGGGTCAGGTTTTTAAATGTAGGAAACAAAGTCTCATGCAGCGTAAAAGAGAAGAAAAGTGAAGTTAATTATTGAATTGAAGCAAAAAGATGAAGGTATGTAACCTAGGATAACAATCTAATCAAAACGTTGCAAGATCAATTTGACACCTGTAAGCTCCACAAAAACGAGAAAAGGATAAAGTGCCAAAAAGTTGGACAAAAGAAAATTTAAGATTTCATTCGAGTATTGTCAAGTATTTACTAACAAAAGATCATATATACGAGAACTTATAACACCGTCACCAAGTTAGCTTCACAGATAACATGGAAAGCAACGGTAAGAGAAGTTGCAAAAGCACATAAGAGCAGGAAAACATTGAGAACTCACTGTAAAGTTGATACCCAAGCTCTAGCAGCACCAGGAGTTTCTGCACAAAGGAAATAATCTTTTTTCTGTGGCGTTCCAATATCTAAGCAGTAGGTCAATAATCAAAACAGACAACTTCTCTCAACTTCGAAGACAGGAAAAAAAAAAAAAAACAGAAAAACAACAAATTTTATTTGATAGTTCAAAGTTTTCCAATCCCAGCTATGCAGCAGCCCCTCCCCACATCCACATCCACACCCCATCATCCCCCTTTTTATTATTTTTTATCTGATGATATAAAAATGGAAAGGTGAAGAAAAAAAGGAACAAGAGAAAAGTAATTTAAACATTCAACGTGGATACAGAAACAACAGCCATCGTACTTCGGTAGTCCTCTGAATCAAGAAAAAGAAGAAACAAGACATTAACATAGTTATCCCTGATCTTCAGATAAAATCTAACTCAATGCATGAAAAATTAATAAATTTATTATGGAATGAAAACCAAACTAAAATAAGAATCTTACTGGAAGTTCACAGGAGAAATTGTTATAGTACTATTTGAATCAAATACCATGGTTCCTTTCACCGTTGGCTCATTTCTCCGTACCCTAGAGACCCAATACATACAGAACCTTTAGTAAAACACCACAAAGTTGTGACAAAAAGCACTAATGACAAAAGAAAATGTAACTTGCAGTGCCATACTTGTAATCCATTTTCCCAGTTGTCGGATCTAAAACCACCCACCTCTCATTCCATTTTCTCAGCTGTTCAAAAGAATCAAGTAAATAGACCCACTTACAAGCAAAATGAAATAAAGGAAGTTGGCCAGAACTTAATGAAAATAAATAATACTGGATAATTTAGGAAAGATATTGACATAATTATCCCTAATCTACAAACAGGAACTTATGCTTTTTGAGCTGCTGTTCGAAACTTGCAAGACAAATTTCCCCAAACACCCCGGGAAGAGACTAAAGGCTAGGAAAGATGGTGCGGACATAATTTTTCAACCTGTGTTAACACATTAATCAAATAATCATCAGTCAACATAACGCTCCCTGGCAAATGTCCCACTATTTCTTATTAAGAGTACCCTTCATTGTTGTCTAAATAAATATCCAAGACTAAAATTCTATGTTGCATAGTAAAACTTTCTCAGTCTTTACAAGTTGATTAATGCAACCTCCTAATTAAGAAAAATATCTTGTTTGGCCCACTCTCAAATGTTATTTATTTCTCACACTCCTCGAAAAAGTATTTGCTAATATAAGATTGTAAGTTACAAAATAATACACAATAGACTCTCCATTATCATTGTCCAAAAGAGTACTCACATGATACTCAGTTAACGGCCCCCTCTTTCTCTACTCTATAAAGCTTTGGCTATATAGATTCACCCTCCTGTAGCAGTATTGCATCTTAATGCACAAATAACAATATTTATGCTATCTCCAATAACAACTTTAACAACATAATCCTATTTCCTCTCATTTTGAACTGGACATTGTTTCTTGTTTTCATCAATATCTATACAGATGATCCATTACTCCCCACTTCTGTTTTATCAACATCATTTATGTTAAAGTTAGAAACAAAAAGAATTTTTAATGTGTTACTCTAAAATCTATCTTTATGGTATTTTATTACCCTAACCATCTTGCAATGATAATTTTCCATGAGAAAAACTTGGGTCTTATCCTATCAAATTAATAGAAATAGTTTTACTTCTAGTTGATGTTCTCATGGCAGTTAGGCGCTTACTAAGTTGCCAGAGAACACCCCAGGAGGTTAATGTTATAATACCACTATATAGATTTTAATATGTTGAATTGCCAGGTAATTAAACAGTCCATTTATGAACATAAGCACAGCGTTGCTAAATTGGCTAACTCCACACACAAATGGAGAAAAAATGAGAAATTGAGATGGAACCGCTATTAAAGGAAGTCAATGATCGAAGCTTCATCAACCCTAGATTTTACATTCCTAATATAAAAAATAGGTTACGAAAATTATATGAAAATATCTGAAAATTATAAATTAAAAACCAATACACATTGGATATTTTTCTCTTTTCCTTATGGCTTTTGATTAAAATAGCAAACTTCAGTATTGATTAGAGAGGTGCAGTATGAATAACTATATTGAAGTAATCAGTTAATGGTTCAATTTGAGGCTGTGGATCATACTCTAACAATTAACACGAGGAGTATAAAATTCAAACGCAAAGTCTGACAGCCTAACCGTTTTATAAGTTTCTAATTTTCACAAAAATAAGTGAAATTCTGAATTATAATATCAGATACCTCAAAATCACACAGTAGGAAAGTATTTATTTTTTACCGTTTCCGATCGTTTGAGAAGAGGGCCTTGCAACAAATTTCTGCCGGAGCTAGACGCCAGCTGTCTTTTGATCTTCTCTAAGCTGTTCTTCGTATCCGCATCTCCCTACAAAATTCAAAACCCAGAGGAATAAAATAAATGAAATTCCCTTAAAATTAATGAATTGAACATATAAAAATTAATTGAACATAAACAGTAAACTGACAAGAGGCGCTTCGTTGGAAGACATAATAATTGATAAACTTAGGATATTTTTATGAGAAAACGAAGATTCGAGTGGGATTAAAGAAGGGTTTTTGTGGTTAAGAAATGGAAGAATGATCTATTGTTTGGTTTTAGGTTTCGTTGGACTTGCGGGTGGGTGACTTCACACACAAACAAAGAAACGTTGGTATGCACATTAGTTTAGCTTCCATAGGTTAAAAGACTGCAGATGTGAATGTGAGGGTTTGAGTGGGGGTGGGACCGCGGAGGTACTCATAGGTATTTACCCAAGGAAACGTGTGAGTGGGGACGATTAGGAGATGTTCTCTTTGTATTTCAGTTTTATGTTTTGAGTTTTGAATTCATTTTTGATTTTGTGTTTTGAGTGTCTATTTTGAAATTGTTGAAAATGTGTTCTTTTTTGCATTTTGAAAAATTGTTTTAAAAACATTCAAAACACGTTTTGAAAATTTTGACTTGATTATAACTGAAAACACCAAAAACGATAAATTTGTCGTTTCGGATTTTCTTTGTAAATTTTTTACTTATTTTCAAAAACGCATTTTCGAAAATGGAAAAGAGAATGCATTTTCACTATTTTGAAAAATCGAAAACAGAAAACGGCTTAAAAATAGTAAAGAGAACATACCCTTAGTGTTTAGACGTTTTCACATTTTAACTTTTTGTATTTTATCGTCTATTTTAACGTTTCATTGTAAAAATTGTTCTTCTCATTCATTTTCTCAATAAAAAAGTTTGAAATGATGAATGTACCATCATATTTAAATAAAATAAAACAAAATATTAATTACAATTATAGTACCAATTTTTTAAAAAAAAAGTACAAATGAGTCCTAAATAAATTATTAAAACATCAAAAACAAGAAAAAAAAATTAAAACAAAATTATTATCTTCTTCCTCATCCACTCTCCCAAAGCAAAAATCACCGCCACTACCACCCAACAACCTTCACCACCACAAACCAACGCTACCTTCACCATTACAGATGACATAACCCAAAAACATTTCAAATTCTACATATGGCAAAAGGAAAGTATCTACCTTTGACCAAGGTCCCCTCCCCCTTCTCCTTTCTACCCGTTGATATGGAAACCGATAAAGTTCTTTAGTTCATACTAATGCAAAAGGGAAGTATGAATCGATCTCCACTATCCGCCAACATGTAAAACTGATACACGTAGCACTTCCCCTCTAAGAATTCCCACCACTTCTTCAAAATATGAATTAAAGACTATTTTTACAAAAATCTGAAAACTATATGATTGGATTTGCAAGAAGCGTTATAATTAGGGATGTCAATGGATTAGATTTTGATTTGAATCCGATAAAATTAATAAGAGATAGATTTAGGGTCTCAATCCGATACCTGATCAAGATTTGAATCCGATAATTCGTTAACTAAAAAGATCAAATATGGATATTGGTTAATATAATCCAATAACAATCTGATTCGATTTGTTATAAATAATTGAGTAGGTAAAATATTTTTATAGCATGTTATTTGGCACTAAAATAAATAAATTTAGAATAAAAAAGTCATCAAATTCAAAACATAAAAAGTTGAAATTTTTTTATAATTATTAAACCCTTTTAAGAATTGGAAAAATTAGTAAAATAAAAGTAAATTCCAACATGATTTTTTTTTTCTAATTTCTTTAGTTTCGAATCGGATTATCGGATCGGATATTCGATAATATAGCAAATCGGATATGAATTTAACAATTAAATATCCGTTGGATTATCGAATCGAATCGGATCAGATATAGGTATGTACCAGATCCATTTACAACCATAGTTATAAACATATCGAACAATAATTTATGAGAAATCCTCTGAAATTCAAGACTCCAGTATAAAAGGTTACATTGCTGTTGAGAAGAAAGCTAGCAAAAGGAGCATTAATATATGTAGCAGGCTCAAATTGTCACATTAATATATGGTTTAACAATTATTGATACACGATGATTTTACAGACTAAAAATTTTGGCGGGCGCAAAAATAGTTAAAGATGAACTTTTTCTTTAATATATATAGCAGGCTCAAATTGCTACATATGGAGCATTAATATATGGTTTAAAAATTATAGATACACGATGATTTTACGGACTGTATAAATTTTGGCGGGAGCAAAAATAGCTAAAGATGATAGGAGGATTCATCTCGAGAGGTTTAATGTATGTCATCAATTAATCCTTCGCCATTTTCAAAATTGATTCCATGTCTGGCCTTGCGTTTTTACTTTATGGAAGTTCGTCATTTCGAATTTTATTGTTGAACTCACAGTCTGGTTCTTGCGTATGCCTGTCCTGCATTTGAGTGTTTCAAAGCAGTGGAGAATAATGGAGTTGAGGCTCAAGAGCTCAAGTTTTGGTAAGAATTTCCTCTACCTCTCATGTGCATTAATAATTGTTAATATAAACTAAAAGGCATATTCTTGTACAATAATGATTTGTTTTAAATGTATGATCAGCCATTGCACTCAAATCTAAATTAGTCGAATAGTTTTGACCCAAATAAGGAATTAACACAATATAAGCAACAAATCACCTACTAATGTCTTTGGATGATTAAGTTTAATTAATGTCAATCAAGCAATTTAAACAATCAGATCAAAAGTAATAAAAATAAAGTAAAGAATTCCAAGAATTGATGACATAGGAAAACTCTCTGAAAAACTCTTCACAATAATCAAAAACCTCAAGGCAAACCTTGCCAAAATGATCAATTAGAAAAGCTAACTTACAATTAGTCAATGAACGTTAGCTGACTCTGATCAACTAATTTGTAAATCACCATGGAACTCCTTTGGAAAATATATTTGCGATTGAATCAAGAGATCTTTGAAATGAGTTTATGATCTTCAAAGAATGATTTCTATGATTAATATAATGTTCAACCACCCTTTGGGTTGGGGAAAGATTGGGAGTGGGATAGTTGTGGGTTAGGAAGAAGATGAACTTTTTTTTTCCATTTTTGATAGGTTTTTGTATTATAGATAAAAAGTTATCATTAAAATTAATTAAAATTGTGATCAAAATCAATTTTCTAGTCAACTAACAAAAATATGGATGAAAATTGTCCATATGTCCTTTTCGTCTCAATGGAATGAAAGGGTTGGGGCTATGGTTGTAACAAATCAAATATTAGGGTAAAAACTACAAAAAAAATTGAAAGATTTCGGACTGTGCTTGTAGTTATTCTTATCTTTTATAAACACCTTTAATTAGGAATGTTTTTTATTTTGAAAAAGCACATACATATAACTATAATTCTAGGCAGGAATATTTCTTCGATATTGTTACGGGTTTCGTGGGACCGTCCACCTTACCCACCACGTATTGATCGAACCGATTTAATGCTGCGTGACGGGAAGAGGCGTCCGAACTGAATTCATACGGACGAACTGATATATTGACTCCGAACTGAAACGCTACTGACCCCTCTATTAGAAGAACTGAACACATCCGCCTTCACGGCAGATGCAAAGGCCCGTACTCCATATTCACTGCATTCCACAAAACCGCCTCACCATACCTCTACCAAGATCTTTTGCATGGAAATTCATCCATAATCGAATCCTAGAGTGATTGGTGGAACGTGTGGTAGGCTACAAACGGTCAACTCAGTTGATATGTCAGAAATCATTTAATACCCGCCAACCTACTGATTAACAGATCGACACCTACTAAAGGATGGTCCAGTCGGGATCTGAAGCCACTTGTCCCTTATCCAACGGTTCTTCTCTTCCATTTTCTAATATAAATATCCCCACACAATGGTAAGAAAATGTTAAAACCTGAAACCTTGGCATCTTAATCTTAATGTAAAAAAGCCCAAAAGCCCTTTATTATATTTGCATACACTCAACCATGTCCCGGCGATCAACTTATCTCTGGGCGACATTTTTCGGTTAACCAAAACACCAACTTGACCGTCGGAGTGCTCGCGGCCGCTTCCACCCCCACCGAAAAGGCCACGAGTGACTAACGGTGTGTTATCGTACGCGAGAAGAAGCTTATGTGGAATCTCATTCTGTTGGCCATGTGTCGGGACCATTTTTTGAGGTCAACAGATTGACGCCATCTATAGGAAATCGAAACTATAACCACGATTATCCCCCACAAAAGAAAAAGCTTGTCGAGATATCATTTTGATATACCCCTTTGAAAAAGGGGCTTGTTCTTGAAAAAGGACAAAGTTGCCAACTATCTTTGCTGCCCTGGAAGAAGAGAGCCACTAATTCCGGGCTAATGAGCTCTAGCAACGAGGAGGTAAATCCTCGAAGGGTGAGGAATATCTCTGAAGAATAGATCATCCGAAATAATGTGACATATCAGTGGCCCCACCACCGATATCGCAGGGGCAGAAGGGCTGCGCGATTGGCTGCCGAAGTGGCTCGTATGGCCACCAGCATGAGGGACATCGCAACCCAAAATGCAGCTATGCAAGAACTCCTCATGCGGTACAAAATCAAGGTGGTTTCCAAACTCATCAAAATCCCACACAATCAGTTCAGAGAACTGAAGCAGAATCCAGTCGGAGAACTCATTCGAGTTAACAGAGAGAAGTTCCAGTTGAAAGGGAAGTAGGAATGGACACCTCCAACTACAAGATCGCCCGCCCCGGCTGACGATGCCCAAGCAAGGGGGATAACTTCCCTCCGAACTATGAGGAGATGCCTCAAAGGTCAGCAAGTGTGTTCGATCAAATTGGGCAAATGCCTAGAAATAGGAATCAGTCCGCCCACCAGACAGCCCGTCCGTAAGAGCGTATGCAACGCCAGGCTCCTCCGCCAAGGAATAGGCGAGAGAGGCGCAATCTGGTGAACTGGTGAAACTGAGGCGAGACGTCACATCAACTACCCCACTCCTTAATGGATGGAAACGACTCTAACGAGCCTTGTCGATCTTATGAGCTGGATGACGACGATGAGAACCTTCCCTTTTCAGGGTAGCTCCGTATTTTCCCCATGGCACACCAAGATCCCGAAATACGAAGAAAAAGGCAACCCAGAGAAACACCTCAATAAATACAAAACACAAATGAGCCTTCGATAAGCTACGCCCGCCTTGAAGTGCCGGGCCTTCCACTTGATTCTAAGTGGTGCAGCCGAAGTATGGTATAGTAGGCTGGCGCCACTTAGCATCGGGAGTTGGCCAGACCTCAAGAAAGCATTCTTGAATCAGTATTTGTCAAGAAAGGAGGGAGATGCGCCAATTCAGCGCCTTCAAGACATGAGACAAGCAGCGGGGGAAACAATGAAGAATTACCTCTCCAGTTTTACTGATGAAATAACGTATTGTGAACAAGTCACGGATAAGGAAGCCCTTTCGACACTTAAAGGAGGATTGAATATGAATACTTTATTTTGGAGAGATGTGCGAAGCAAAAACCCCTCCACCTACGATGAGTTAGTAGAGATGATGAAAGTGAAAATAGTCAACGAAGAAATGATTGACCACCGGAACAGGACGATATAAGGCTTTCATCCACCTTAGAGACAAATCGGAAGAAGACCCACTTCACAAATTGTAAATCGGTAATGGACACAGGCCGGACATGTAGTGGCCCCCACCTCCAGGCAGGCATTGGCTACAACCACTCTTAACGCAGTTCCGACATTGGCATATGAAAGCACTGGGCCCACAAACACTGGCCCTGACCGTCCTTCAACCTCTAGAAATAGAGGTAGAGGCGGAGGGCCGAGGAGCAGGCCACGAGATAAGTCATAGCCCTATTGCACCTTTCACCACTTCTACGGCCATAGCACAGATGAGTGCAGGGAAGCCACGAGATCTGCAAGAAATAACCCTCGTAGTGCTAGGGATAATCGCCAACAGGGTGAAACCCTGAGACAGAACTTACCAGGAAGGGGCGAAGCGAGGCGGCATTCACCTCGGTACAATAGGCGTGAGGAGGAGGAGAGGCCCAGGAGCAGCTAATGCCCAAGGAGGAACCAGGCCACCACGTAGGAGGCGAGTCCAAGAATTCACAAAGAAACTACACGAGAGAGGCCACTGACTCACCTCTGGCTAGTTATGTAGTCACTCAATCCCAAAGAACAAGATCGGTAGAGCCTATCACGTTCATACTGGAGGATACAAGGGGTGTACATTACACCCACTACGATGCTCTAGTTGTAAGAGCCGCAGTAGCCCGAAATGGGTTAAAGCGTATGCTAGTAGATAACGGAAGTTTAGTCAATATCTTGTTCGGTTCCACATTTGATAAAATGGCAGTGGACCATGAACTCACTCCAATGACATCCCCACTATACGGGGTCATAGGAGATAGCATTGTGCCAAGAGGAAAGATCACCCTGGCTGTTAAAATGGGAGCTTCGCCCCTGGTGGCACATCACTTCATGGAGTTCTTGGTTGTTGATCGAAAGTCTGCATACCACGAGGTGCTGGGAAGACCCAGCCTTAAGGAATTATGGGTAGTCACCTCCATCCATCATTTGTCCATGAAATTCCTTACTAAACGGGGAATAGCCACCATCCGAGTCGATCAGATGGGCTCTAGAGAGTGATACCTCAATTCCTCAAGAAAGGCTGAACCACTGGGAGTCAACATGGTTTTCCTCGATATTTAGATGTCTGAAGCCCCTCAGGAAGGACAATCCCCTGTACAAGGCGATGACATTGAAATGGCAGAGGGCTTTCGGGAATGACCGATCCGAAAAGATAGAACTGGATGAGCTAGATCCTCGCATCATCGAGTCCGAATCACAAGCTGCCCCAATGGAAGAGCTGGAAAGCTTCCCAATAGACAACAAGATTCGGCCAAGGTCCTGCATATAGGAAAGGATCTGGGAGAAGAACAAAAACTAGAACTAAAGCACTACCTCCGTAAGAATTCGGACATCTTTGCATGGAAGCATGATCGGAATAGACCCGAAGGTCAGTTGTCATCATATGCAAATAGACCCGAATTAAACCCTGCACAGGCAAAATAGAAGAGCCCTGAACGCAGAGAGGTATGAGGCCCTGAAAGAAGAAGTGAAGAAGTTGATAAGCAACGACTTCATTAGAGAAGCCTCTTATCCAAAGTGGACATCCAACCCGGTGTTGGTGAAGAAACATAACGGCAAGTGGAGAGTGTAAATTGACTTCTCCAATCTAAACTAAGCTTGTCCAAATGATAGTTTCCCACTTTCTCGAATTGATCAGTTGGTAGACTCAACGGCGGGTCACAAGTTGCTGAGCTTCTTGGACGCCTGCTCAGGCTACAATCAGATCCCCATGAATCCAGGGGATGAGGACAACATTACCTTCATCACGGATAAAGGGATGTACTGTTACAAAGTAATGCCCTTTGGGCTAAAAAATGCTGAGGCTACCTATCAAAGGTTGGTGAACAAAATGTTTGCTAATCAGGTTGGGAGAACGGTAAAGGTCTACGTCGATGATATGCTCGTCAAAAGCCTCCAAGCTAAAGAACATGTGAAACACCTAGACGAAGTCTTCCAGATTCTGAGGAAGTACAGGATGAGATTAAACCCCCTTAAGTGTGAAGTTGGCGTAGCCTCCGGTAAATTTCTAGGATATATCGTAAACCGAAGAGGGATCGAGGGGAACCTAGAAAAGATCAAGGCATTGGTCAAGATGAGGTCACCTCAGAAACATTGTTGCTCTATTTAGCTGTATCCAATGACACCATCAGTTTATTTCTTGTGAGGGAGGAGGAAACACACCAGTTGCCTATTTACTACATAAGCAAAGCCCTGTTACCAGCGGAGACGCGTTACCCAGACATGGAAAAACTTGCTCTCTCCTTAGTCACCGCTTCTTGAAGATTAAGACCATACTTTCAAGCCCACAGCATTCATGTACTGACAAATTTCCCCTTAAAGCAAGTCCTCCAGAAATCGGACGCCTCAGGGAGGCTGTTGAAATGGGTAGTTGAGCTTAGTGAATTCGACGTGGTATATAAGCCGAGAACCGTAATTAATGGTCAGACCCTAGCTGATTTTGTTGCTGAGTTCGCCAAAGTACTAGAGATTGAAATGGATACAGAACCGGTGGAACCTCCCATATAGAAGCTCTTTGTAGATGGATCATCTGGCGAAGCAGGTTTGGGAGCCGGAATAGTCTTGGAGAGCCCAGAAAGGCACAAACTTAATTGTGTTGTCAGGCTCGGGTTCAAGGCATCAAACAACATAGCTGAATACGAAGCACTCCTGCCTGGCTTGCATTTGGCTAGGGAGCTGCAAGTTAAGAGGATAGCTGTTAACAGTGGCTCACAATTAGTGGTGAATCAAGTTAACGACAACTTTGTGGCTAGGGACAAACACATGGTAGCATACCTAAAACTAGTCATGGATTTCCTCCCCCACTTCAAAAAGTTTGAACTAGTGCAAGTACCCTATCTGGAGAACTCCCATCCTGACGATCTTTCAAAGTTGGCCACTAATAAGGATTCTGAACTCCTTAAGGTAGTTCCCATTGAATACATGGCTAAACCGTCCATTACAAGGAAGGATGGGGTGATGTTGACAGAAGGCACCCCTCTGTAGATGCAACCAATCATTGCTTTTCTCAAAGAACAGGCCTTGCCAAATGACGAAACTAAAGCTCACCGACTCCGGAGGAGGGCCGCTCACTTCGTCCTCGAGGACGATGTTCTATATAAACGATGGTTCTCCTCGCCTCTCCTTAGGTGCACTGGAGGCGAAGTGGCGAATTACATCTTGAGAGAAATCCATGAGGGTGTCTGTAGCAATCACCCCGGAGGGCCTGCGCTAGCTCACATGTTACTTAGGCAGGGATATTACTAGTCTACCCTGAAAAGGGACTCAATTCAGTTTGTGCAAAAATGTGACAAATGCCAGAGTTTCTCCATCATGCAAAGGCAGCCCTCCCAAGAACTAACGGTTGTGTTAAGCCCCTAGCCATTCGCCAAATGGGGGGTCAATTTCATTGGGCCACTACCAAAGGGAAGAGGAAATGCCTGCTTCGCTATCGTTGCAATCGACTACTTCACTAAATGGGTCGAAGCAAAGCCATTAGCCAAAATCACCGAAGTAAACACTTCCAAGTTTCTCTGGAAAAACATTATATGCAGGTTCGGCATACCCCACTCCATGGTTCAGACAATGGAAAGCAATTTGATAACAAGAAAATCAGGGACTTGTGCAACGTGCTCGGAATCAAAAAGCATTTCTCAGCGTCGCATCATCCCCAAGCTAATGGTCAGGTAGAGGCAGTCAATAAAACCATCAAGCTTACCCTGAAAAGAAAATTGGATGCCTCTAAGGGAGCATGGGTCGACGAGCTTCTCCAAGTTCTCTGAGCCATACGAACCACTTCCAAAACTGCTACTGGGGAAACCCCTTTCTCCAGGCATATGGGGCTGAGGCCATGAGCCCAGTAGAGGTTGGGGTACCATCACCCCTTCGTTGAAGCAATATGAACATAATTATCCTACGCATGACTTGGAACTTGCAGCAGTAGTTCAAGCTTTAAAATATGGCATCATTATCTGTATGGAGGGAAGTGTGAAATCTATTTTGACCATAAGAGTCTCAAATACTTTTTCACACAGAAGTAACTGAATATAAGACAGATGAGGTGGTTGGAGTTAGTGAAAGATTACAACTATACAATTCTTTACCATCAAGGTAAGGCTAACGTAGTCTCAGATACCTTAAGTAGGAAGACAAGATCGCAGTTAGTAGTTTTACCCACGGTGCAGGAACATTTGGTAAAGGACTTTGAGAAACTGAGATTGAAAGTCATCACGCCACTAACTCAGGCTACATCGAGAATAAAAGCATTTGTCTCCAATTTTTGAATGACACTATCATTTGAATTGAAATTTTAGAAGAATTAATATAATTTTTCTTTTGTTGATTTGGAGTATGAGTTATTATAGCTGATCCAGATTTGACAAGGATAGCTTCATAATAAACTTTTGATTTTTTAATACTTTTTTGGAAAATATTGAAAATTTGGAGGGAAAATATTTGGAGGCATTCTTGTAGTGATGAATACCTCTGAATCCAAGATGTTTCCATATCGAAAATAGGAATATGGATAGGTTTTGTAAAATATTGAAAAGATAAAGGCGGATTGATATCTGGTAATTTTCTAGATCCTATTTGGAGGGCTTTTTCTAAATTTGAAGGATGTTCATGGATTTTCTCAATTTGAGAGGATGAGTTTTTTGAAGCTAAAGTAGCTTTTTGAGAGGTAGAAGAGCTATACTTTACAAATTTGGATCCTTTGATTGAATTTTGAATATAATAATCAATTGAACAATTTGGAACTTGAATCTTTTTCTTATCCTTCTTCTTTGAAGAAGAGAATTCCATATTTTCTTCTTTAAATATCTCACTCAATTTGAATATATCTCGAATGTTTCTCACAATTTCCTATCTTTTGTAAAAACTCTCTTGTGAGGAATTCTACAAGAAAGTTTGAAGATCCTTGTATATATTGGATTTCAAAGTCAAAACATGACAAAATAGCTTGCCATCTAGTAAATATTTGTTTGGAAACAAGATTGTTGACATCTTTTTGTAAAACATCTTTGGATGCTTTACAATTTGTTTTCAAAATGAATTTTTTTTTATTAAATCATCTTGAAATTTTGAAATACATAAAATAATTGATAAAATTTCTTTTTAGATGGTAGAATAATTCTTTTGAGGGTCAGTCCACACACCAGAATGAAATCGAACTAACTATTCTTGACTAGACTCTTTTGGAATTTGTTTGAGGACACCATCAAAACCAATGTCTAATGTATCAGTTTCAATAATAATTGTTACAGTGGGGTCTAAGATTGACAAACAAGTAATACTTTTGATGACTTTTTTGACATTTTGGACATTGACTCTATGCTCGTAACTCCATGAGACTGGATTCTTTTGTAATCTGAAAAGAGGTGCACATAGGATCCTTATCTCTTTGATAAAGTCGCCTACATAATTGACACACCCTAAAAATCTTTGAAGACTATTTTTATCTAGATTTTCATCAGGAATTTTGTCTGTAGAATCTAGACTTCTTTGAATAGGTGTAATGGTTCCTAGATGAATGTTATATTATAAGAACCTAATGCTTGATAATAACTTTTTTGGCAGAAACTACTAAACCATTATTTTTGACAACATGAACGAATGTATTGAGATGTTTGAAATGCTGTTCTAAACTTTTAGAAAAGATTAAGACATCATCAATGTAAACAATTATAAAATTTGAATAAGGATTGAAAATATCATTCATAATTTTTTGAAATTCAAAAGGAGTATTTTTTAGTCCGAATGGCATAATATTCCATTCGTATTGTTTGAAAGGAACATTGAAATCAGTCTTATATAGATCTTCTTCTTTAATTTGAATATGCTAGAAACCTGAATTCATATCAAATTTGGAAAAAAATGATCGCCTTGTATAACCTATTTAATAGGTCTTTCTTTTGAGGTAATGGATATATTATCCATTGAAGAACTTTGAGGGGTTTATATTTGATAACTAAACGAGGGACTCTTCGTTCAATTTATGCTGAATTGTTGACTAAAATGCCGAACAACTCCATTGCGATTTAGTTGGAGGGATAAGTTTCTTATCCAGTAAATCATTAATTTTCTTGATATCACTATCAAGTAATTCTTTATTCATTTGAATAGGTCAAGATTTTGTTGGGATATTTGATTCATGAAAATCATTATTGTATGGTAGGGACACAACATACTTTTTCCTATTCCAAAAAGCATGAAGAATAATAGAGCATATCTCTTGCTCGATACACTTTTGAAAAGAGGAATCTTTCAACTGTTCCTGAATTCGTTGCAATGTTATCCCTTCCTTTAAAAATTAAATATGATTTTTCCTAAAATTAATATTATTAATAATCTTTGAAATAGAAGTTTCTTTCAAATAATTAACATCTTTGTAAGAAGGAGGATTTGTAAATTTAAAAACAATTTCTTGACCAAAAATATTTGTAGTTATTCCTTTTGAATCAGCTTAAAAAGGATAAATTTGAACAGTAAAATGGGTGCCAAGAACAACATCTTGGTCTAAGTCTTTAACAAGATAAAATATATTCTTGAAACAAATGTTTAAATTTAAACATGAGTGTTTAAAAGTTTATATTGAATATCCAATCTTTTTCCACTAGCACCATAAAGACACTTAATGGTTTTTTTCAGAATATTTTACAGGGATAAGTCCTCCCCTAATACAGTTTTGATCTACACTAGTATCAATTAAGACTCTAGTATGAAGTTTGAAATCTTTATTAATAACAATATCCATTTGACAATACTATTTCTGAAGTTGAATTTTTTTAATAACATTAACCTTTTCTTCTTCAATTTGAGGATTTTTTTAGGATTGAGAAGCAACGTCTTCTTGTTCAGAAGAATCAGAATCATAAATGGTTTGATTCTCTTGTTTAGTTTTCAAGATAACTACTTCCATTCTGATATCTTTCATTTGATTTTGAAGAATCGAAATTTGAGATTTCATCTCATTGATCTCTGATCTTAAAATCAGAACTAGATGCTTTAGAAAATTTTGAGAATTTAGATTTGAATCTACTCATAATATTTTTAATACTATGAGGATCATCAAATTCATTGGATTTTGAAGGAATGAGAGATTTGAACTTTTTCTTTAGTTGAGGATTTTCAATTTTCTCAACTATATCTTGAATAAGTTCTTCTTTTTGAATAAGAACATTTATGGTTTTACAACCACAATTTGTTTTTAGATTGGTTTGAAGAGGAGGAGAAGGAACTAGAACTAGTCTAAACATCAAAATCTTCTGGATGTTGATAAATCATTTCTATTTCAGAATCAGAAAAAAATTCTTCTGAAGAATTGAAAAGATTAAGGAGTTCAAGTTTAATATCTTCTTTAATTTGAAGATTATTAATCTTACTTTTCATAGGACTTTTATTTGAATAATGTCCCATTTGCTTGCATTTCCAGCAAGTGACATTAGAGGGTTTTGAAGACTTTTTCTTTGATAACCATTTATTAGAATAATTTTTTGAATAAAAAGGGTTTTTGAAAATTCTTTTCTTTTTGAAAATACTTTTTGTAAGAAGGAAAATTTTTTCTTTTTACTTTTGAAGAAGGATGAATTATTTTTTCAAGGTCATATTATTTACAGAATGATCTAAGTTCTTTACAACTTTCAGATATTTCTGATTTTAATTTGGCTTTGAGTTTAAGATCATTGCAAAGAGCAAGACCTTCTTTATTGATAAAATGAATAATTTCTCCATATGTAAATTCATCATGTAGAATATTTTCTTGATATTGACTTCTTATCGAAGTTCTAACTCTTTTTGCAAAGAACTTTGAAAGTCCAGATATAAATCACTCTTTCCAATAAGATTGATCACAATCTTCTTGTAAGAAGACATGTGATAAGAACATTTCTTTATACCACCGAAAATCATGGAGTTTTGAACATCTAAGATTCATGAGAATTCCGAACTGTCGATTCATTACATCAACAGATACTCCGATACAATGTTTGATGATATTGTAAATAAGAGTATTGAAACTGTCATTTTCTCCAATTTCATCATTTTGAGAATTCATTATCTCTTGCCTTTCATCTGAGCTAAGATAATTTCTCCACCAATTTTTAAATTGACCCATAAATCCTAATAGTAGATTCAGGGTTGCAATTTTTGGATCATCACTCTTTGCTCTATATGTTTTCTAACACATAGACATAATTTCAATTTGTCGAACAATTTGGTACTTTGTTAGGCCATCAATATTCCATTCGACCACAGATTCACAGTTAAAAGTCAATGGAAGTTGTGTTTTTCTTCAAAAAGCAAACCAGGTGCAGTATTTTGAGGATAATGTGGAGAAACTTTTGAATATGAACCTTTTAATTTATTAATATGAAAATTTTCATTTTCATTTTCAATAAATTGAGATTCGATTTCATCAATAGCATTGATAATTTTTGAATGAGAAGAAGATGATATTTTAGGCAATTGAGTTACAAGTTCTTTTAAAACTTGAGTCTCATTATCTAATTTTCCAACTTGAGGAATCATGTTTGAAGGAATAGAGCGTTGACAAAGGTTTTTCCTTTATTAATTGATTTTGAAATGGATTTCTCAGAATTGGTATGAGATATTTCTTTCTCAGTATCAGAATTTAATTCAATTCTATTTAACTAATAACACATAGATTGAAAAACAACATTAGTATAATTGTTCTGAGCTTGAATATTTTTGATATCCTTAGCTACTACTTCAGAATCATTTGACCTTTTGCTAGATATCCTTTTGAGAGAAGATGCAAGAATTTNTTTGATATCCTTAGCTACTACTTCAGAATCATTTGACCTTTTGCTAGATATCCTTTTGAGAGAAGATGCAAGAATTTTCGGTATTTACTTGAGAAACAATAATTTCTTGTATAGGAGGATGAGTATTTTGAAAAGTATCACCCTTAGGTATTTTCCAAATCTTTTTTGAAGAATTTTTATGTTGAATAACTCTTGATTTAGTGGGGTTTTATTATAAACTTTGAAGTATGCTACTCATAAAAACTTAAATCTTCTGGAAAAGCTTCAAACTCTTCCCAGTAAGACTCAATTTCTTTTTAAGAAAATTGTTTTTGAAAACTTTTGACTTCGTGGGTTTTGTCAGTAATAAATTCATTTATTCTATCTATAGTAGATAAAATAACATTAAATTGCTGATCAAGCATTTCTGAATGAGGTGCCATATCAGATAAAGTATTTGATATCCTTAGCTACTACTTCATAATCATTTGACCTTTTGCTAGATATCCTTTTGAGAGAAGATGCAAGAATTTTCTGTATTTACTTGAGAAACAATAATTTCTTGTATAGGAGGATGAGTATTTTGAAAAGTATCACCCTTAGGTGTTTTCCAAATCTTTTTTGAAGAATTTTTATGTTAAATAACTCTTGATTTAGTGGGGTTTTTATTATAAACTTTGAAGTATGCTACTCATAAAAACTTAAATCTTCTGGAAAAGCTTCAAATTCTTCCCAGTAAGACTCAATTTCTTTTTAAGAAAATTGTTTTTGAAATATTTTTGAAAACTTTTGACTTCGTGGGTTTTGTCAGTAATAAATTCATTTATTCTATCTATAGTAGATAAAATAACATTAAATTGCTGATCAAGCATTTCTGAATGAGGTGCCATATCAGATAAAGTAGGAAAACCAGGTTATTCCGGTTCATCTTCTTTATCTTTTTAATAATAAGTTTTTGGAATATTATGACTGAAATCAACTTCTCTTAAAGAAGATGTAGAAAATCCTGCAAATTGAAAAACATTACTCTTATATCTGTAATAGATCTAAATGAATAAGATCTTTGAAAAGTATTTGAAGATGATGGTTTATGAAAGATAACTTTGACATTTCCATCAAGGAAAAGAAATAATCTGATTAGGAGTTCTTGTTATAGGGGTTGGGTTTTGATCATTTTCATAATCCCATTCTAGTCCTCTAGTTTTGAAGATTCCATGGAATTCATTTGGGAATCATAACATTTGAATGAAGTTTCAACCAAAAGACTTTCATCCCTTGGAAAAGATTTGAGAGCTCGAATATTGAGTTGAGTATTCAAAAGCTTATAATATATTCGATATATCGAAGTAAAAGCTCTTGAACGATCATCAACATCAAAAATTTTTGTTTGAACTTGAAGATTAAGAGCATTAAGAACAGTTCCATCTTGAAGGCTAATTGAAAAGTTTGGGTAACAGTTTGAAAATACTGGTCAACTTTCAAGATTAGACTCGAGAATGACTTAAGAGTCTCTTGTCTCTTAGGGGTAAAAGAACAGGAATTTCTAGACCAAGTCTAAACAAAGGTTTGACTGCAAGTCCAAGATGAAGATATTTAAATTTCTTCATGTGAGCTTGTTTCCTTTGAAAAAAGATTAATTGAAACAATATGATTTTTATTTGGAATGGTTTGCTCCAATGTTTTGATAATATAATTTTTAGTAAAATCAATTTTTCTTATCTCATGGATAGAACTTTTATCTACCTTTGCGATAGTCCAATTTTGAAGTCTTAGCACTATTTAAGCTATTTGAAATTCATTTAAAGTAAAATCATTTGATGTGGATGCAGTTGTAGATGCATGATTTTGATCTAGTTCTTCATTATTATCTTGAAAATAATTTGAAATACTATCATCATGACTGTTTGAACCACTTCCTTTACTAAACTAATTTGTACATGGAAGACATAATACTAATAAGAAAACAGTAATCTTACTGTTGAATACAAGATACTACAAGCAAATTGATGTAGTGCAAAGCCTACAACGGGACCACCTAAACGCCTACTTCGGCAACACGGCTGACCAACGCTTTAGTAGACATCCATGCCTTACACCAACCTAACCTTTGACACTAGGCAGACAATAGTTTGACACTATTCTCTCTCACTACTCTCTTATGGCTCTGATAATAAAGGAAGGCCTAGTTCAGGGGAGATGGACAAGAGAAGTAGAGGTTGATGGAAACAATAGAAACAAAAAATTTATTGATATAAAACTTTAAAAGTACAATACGAAATAGAAAATTAATGATTACAAAAATTTTAAACTCGAAATTAAAAATTACAATTGAAAAGATTTTTAAAGAAAGTTAAAAAATTACAAGGGTAATTTTAAAACTTTCTTAAAGTATAGTATCTCCCACTCTATTACACTTGAGGAGAGCTTCCATCTTGAGTCTTCTTTTATATTTGAAATCTTGAGTATGAACTTGAAACCAATTTAATTTTGGAGAAGGAATCTTGAAAATTAATCAACCATTTTGATGTGAAAAGACAACCACTTGTCTTTGTCTTCCAACCACTCTTGATAATTGCACTTCTCATTTCGACAATAGCATACCATCTTTTGACAATTGTATCACACCCATTGATAATGACATACCAACTTTTGACAATTATCCACTATCTTTTCCACTTCTCCCGACTTCTTTAATTTTACTTTAGTAGAGACTAAAGTTTTTTGCCCATTTCTAATAATCGACAAAGAGAGCAATAGTAATTTGTTTGGTAGCATACTCATTTTGAATAATGAATACTTCAATTTTTGAACCCTATATTTTCTTAATTCATCAAGATAATTGGGTCCAATAGTCATTTCTAAGGAGTGTTCTTTTGAGTTTCTTCAATTAAATCATCAATATTTTCTAAATCAAAGCACATATCTTTGTTACTTTGTTCATAATATGATGAATCCGCTTGAGAAGAATTTTCTTTTGAATCTGATAATTTTGATGGAGATTTTGCAAGAGCAGCAATTCTATTTGAAATAGCTTGCCGTTCTTCAGGAGTTTTGCATTGACTTAACATAATCAATAATCTTGATTTCTTTGTAAGGAAATTGCCACTTCTTTTTTGGATAATCTTAGAATGCCTGTGTTCCTTTGTTCTTGAATCCATGAATTTTTTTTTGGTTAAAGGAGGGAGGTACCTTTGAGATTTTATTAATATGTCCTCGCTTGTGGCGGAGGAATACCGTGGTTACATGAGGAAATAATGAAGGCAATAAATGAGGAAGTACTACTTCCCTTATAATGAAAATAAATAATAATGAACAAAAATAAGAATAAAAAAATAAAAAATCATATTCTAATGCTGGGCAGTCCATGTCAATTGCTCCATATATCTGATTCCAACCTTTTGCAGCAAACGTATCTGCAACCTGATTTCCCTCTCTATAGATGTAGGAAATTGTGTCTTTGTCAAATGATATGATATCTATGATTTGTTTAAGGATGCCCTATATATCCCATGATCATCCTCATCCTCTAGTGATGTAGTAGTCACTACAAAATTTGACTAAATCCAAATATCTTAAAGATCGAGTCCTTCAGCTAGTAAAATCACATCTCTAATAGCCCTGATCTCTGCCTCTAATATCATGCACGTTTCGTACAAAGTTGAGAAAGCCCTAATACACTAACCTGCTAGATCTCTGATGATGTCTCCCCTACTCGAAAAACCATCCTTAACGTATCCATCATTATTGATCTAGATGGATCTGACTTATGGAGTATGCTACCAAACCAGAATAGGGAGAGATCAGGAAGGGGATCCAAAGCAATACCAAAGGTGGGTGCAAGTATCAAATTCCCTCGCCAATGCACAACTCGAAATAATTTTCCCTCATGAGAAAATGGATTATGCGATAAACCCTCAAAATGATGCTTTTGGCCTCCATGCGAATCCTCCTATACTTTGTATTATTTCTCTCGCTCCAAAGAAACCAAAATATCAGTAGAGGAATAATAGTGCGAATGTGTCCACAATGAACATACTGTCCATAATACTGCCATCTCGGAACCTTTGTCTAACTCCCTCTTCCAAACTCATAGGAATCTGAAAAATATCCCCAAAATGCTGCCATACCTAATCGGAAATGCTACTACCAGTGAAGATGTAACTAATAGTCTTAGTCTTAGAACAATACTGGCAACGAGAAGCTAACTAGCATCCAATCCTCCTCTGAATAATCACATCTATTGGAATGAGGTCCACCATTGTCTTCAGTAGAAGAATGAGACAGTAACTGGCAAAATGGAGCTCTATAGTAACCGATACGAATCTTGACACTGACGTCCCATACATACGTGCTACCATGCGGACTTGATAGTGAAGCCATCATCCGATGTATCCCACCAAATAATGCGATCTACGAGATCTACACATAAAGGTATAGCCCCTATTTGTATCACCATAAGAGGAGGAAGAACCTGTAATAAACGTCTTATATCCCATCCAGTGTCATCAAAAAAATCCTGCACCCTCGCAAATATGTGTTGTTGGTGTGGGAATAGGGATGCAATGTGGTCTCACCCATCCAACAATCATACCAAAAGAATATCTAACATGCCCCAAGGTACTATGCAATGTGTGTCTATGCTCGAAGCCCAACTAATTTCAACCTCTTCTAGGTAGAAGAAGCTAATTTGGGAACTATTCCAAGTGAATGATGTGTTCCCAAACAATACTTGCTCAGTAAAAACTATGCCCAAAGTGATCTCTGAGAACAGGACAACCACCAGAGATTTATAGAGAAGGTGTCGACCACATCTTGCAATCTCTTGAAGCCTAGACCACCCTCAATAATAAGAAGGAAAATCTCCTTCCAGCTCCGCCATTGCAAACGTCACGCCTGCTCCTTAGAGTCCTATAGGAAACATACAAAGATGCTCTTAAGTTTCTTCAAGATAGTCTTCAAGGCTATATAATCTAAAGATGTAATAACATAGAAGATAGCACCGACTTCAGCAAGGTAGTACGACCCCCAGGAGACAAAGGTCATGATGCCCAACCTGAAATCTCGTTCCTGACCTTTTGGATAAGATCATCATAAATGAAACTCTTCTTAGTCCCCTTAAATAAGGAAACTCTTAGATAAGTGAAAGGCTGCTACTGGTGTTTAAATCCAATCAAAATCTCCAAACATTTGATCTAACTAATAAATGCCTGTCCAGGTAGTATAAATCCGCTCTCGTCCCTATTTACCAACTAACCAGAAACCCTCTCATAATGCTCCAGACAATCAAGAATCTTCCTGATAGACATTTCTACCCGTTGCGAATATGATCATATTATCAACAAATTAAAAGGTGTGAGACAAGGGTACTACCTCTATGCCGATAGCATATACTGTGATACTTCTGAAACATCTAATTGAGCAGGCGTGAAAAGTAATCTACAACGATGATGAACATTGACGATAAAATGGGATCGCCCTGTCTAAGCCCGTATGAGAAAGAAAAAACCACGTGGGCAGCTATTTAGGAGTACATCAAAATGACATTCTGATCACGTCGATTGAGATCTGGTTAAATCTAAATACCTCCAATACAGAATAAATGAAGCGCCAGTCCAAGCGATCATATGCTTTAGCCATGTCTAGCTTCAACATAGTGTTACCTCTTCGCTCTCTAGCATCGAAAGTATAGAGAAGCTCCTGAGCTAATAAGATATTATCCCCAATCAGACGGCCAGGGATGAAACCACACTATAGAGGAAAGATAATGCACGGTAACAGTATGCTCAACCGAGTGTTCAAAAGCTTAGTAATAAGCTTATTGAACACTGTACATAAACTGATGGGTTTGAACTCAGTCCATCCACAAGAACTGGACCTCTTATGGAGCAATACAATAGTAATAGTAGCAAAACCCAATGGAAAGTGGCCTCCATCAAAAAAGTCTAAGACTACTCTGTATACGTCGTCCTGAATAATGTCCCAACAATACTAGAAAAATAGGGATGAAACCATCCGAGTTGGCAAAACTGTAAAAATCTATACTGAAAATCCCCTCTCATAATCAAAGTGGACGATTTAATGCCAAATTATCATCCTCTATTAAAAGCCTGTGGATTATATCAGAATGATTGGGGTCTAAAGGCTGTGTAGGAGTAGATAGAAGATCCTGGTAGAATGAAATATTCGAAGTCTGAATGTCAATAGGAGTAGCTAAGATTTCCCCTGCCTGCGTCCTGATAGACCTTATATGCGATTTGATTCATAGTCATTGGGAACATGCGAAAGTAGCAATGCTAAAATAAAATCTCAAAAAATAGTCAAAACTCATAAGGGTATTTATGAGCTTATATAAATCTCAAGGTCTTACACAATGAGAAAACAAGGATCCATTCACCCATTTATCCAATATTGGTTGTAAATGCACACTTGGTATGAAATACGTGCTACAATATTTTCTTAGGGAGCATGTCATATTCTCTATAAATAAATAACACTATATAGATCCTAGTTCTAGTATTCGTTGATACCTAACTTGAGTTCTACTTGTATTTATTTCTCTAGGCAATCTCCAATCAAGAACTTGATTAACTATAAAATAGGTGTAAAGGAAAGCAAGATCCGTATCGATTACTTGTTGTAATCTCATCTTTCTATCTCATCAAGGTGACTGGATGTTGTACATAACATGATCTTGTATCTTATCTCAGCACACTCCAAAATGTCAGAGGCAATTGCTCGTGGGAGTGAGCCAATCTCAACCTGTTCGACATATTTTATATGTGTATACAAATCATTATCTCATAATCACAACAATCACTAACTCAAAATTGTTCATCTATGGGCATACTAAAAATTTAATCAAGAGTTTTCTGATAAACTATGTATCATTTTCTATGTAATTATAGAGATTAGATATTATCAACAAGTATATCTCTGGACATTTTCAGAGTATGATGATTACAAATCATGATTTACGTAGATATATCAGAAATAAACTTTTTCGATAATGTCTATCACAGAAATACCATCAAGTGTTTAGTTCCATAGTAATACTTGAGATTTTCAACACATGAGCTAATTGCATAATTATAAAGGAATCATATTCTCAACTAGTATCATTAGATGTCCAATATATCTATACCAAAAAATTTCTTCAACTACCAAGATATATCTACAAGATATGCTTCTTGATACTCTATATAATAAGAGTGCACAAGTCTATGACTATTTATGCTTGAATAACTTTCATCTTTATTCGACATTTGCATATCTATTCCAATAACAAGTTATTCCCTCAACAATAAAATAGAATAATAGACAAGAGTACCCTTCGGGTATCATAATACCCCTTTTAAGAATATCTCGATACCTATTGACTAGATCCATGTTATGACAAATGTTAGGGCAATGATACATCATTGCATACTTCTAACTCTTAATCGTACTAAATATGGTTATCTGAATATTTCTTTGAGCCCTTATAGAGTCCTTAGATATATATGAAGACTCATATGGTCAGTATCAACAACATATCAATTCAACAATTTAAAACATTCTAAAGTCTTCATAGTATAAAACTCTTGTGATAGGGATAAAGACTAGAATAATCTTTTCAACACAAAATAAGAAATTTGTTAAACCTACGACCTTCGTCTTAAAGACTGAAGACAACCATTTCAAAATGGTCTCAATATATCCCTTCTCATGCTTAGCTAATATAATGTCACCAACATCAAAATTAGAATTATAATTCATCATCGGACCTTTACTTATAGTGACAGACCCACTTTGAGTCCTGGTGGGTCACATGATCCGTCAACATTCAAAACTAGTTTTTCTAAAATAAAAAATTAGATTTCTCCTACTCATACCCTAGTTGTAGATTGTAGAACCCATTCTATCAAAGTAGAAGAAGAAACAATTACAATGTTAAAATGAAAACGTTTCCATTCCCTTTCATTGGAAATTCGAAACCCATTCTATTTTGATTATGCTGTGTTGTAGATTGCTCTAGTTATGGCGTTACTCCTGCGATTTCAATTTTGATTCTGATTCTGTTGTTGAATGCTCTCGTTGTTACCAGTCCATCACAGACTATGGGTAAAAAGGGGAGAAAAAGAAAAATCTTAATTTTTTTTTGAATGCTGACTAATGAAGGTCCAAGGAACTAAGAAAGCAAAAGGCAACTTAGTGTACAAGCTCTTTGCAATTTTAAATTTTTTGGAATTATTTTCATTTGGGTTTATAGAGCAACTCATATTGTAGGATTTATAGATGTTGGAAAACTAGGATGGATTGGATTGTTTGGAGCCAAACTCGGGTTTAGCCTGTACTGGATGCTCACTCAAGCTCTTCGTTGGAACCGTGTTTATCACCAAAGCTTCAAATACAAGTTCGACGATGGTTTTTCCCCCTTCATCCAATGTTATATTTGTGTATTTGTTTAGGGTCAACACTACCACAATGAAATAAGGGCATGTTTGGCTAAACTTTCAAGCAAGCCCTTTTGCCATCTTATTTTAGCTCACTTACCGCCTTAATCATTCAAGAAGCATCTTCTTAAAAGCTTAGTTACACGTGTTTAAATCTGCTAGTCCTATTTTTATTCTTTCACTATATAGTTTCAGTGATCCTGCCGGTAGTATTCTCGTCCAAGTTTGATTGTGCCCCACTAACTCTAAATGTCTGCATTTGCTACTGTTCATATAGATACAATGATCTTCATCGACATTATGAAATTTTGTATGAGACTTAAACCTTGTTAAAACTCAAGTACCAATGTCTAGATAACTACATTAGGCTGCACGTGTAACTATAAAGTTACCACAACACTACAAAAGCCATCAACATGAGATCTACAAATCGATTTATATAGATCTCTTCAATCAATTATCAACTGAGAATGAAAATATAGTCTCTAAGTCTATTGGCGTAATCTAAACTTAATACATTATCATGGCTAGAATCGGCGTATGGAAGTGAATTTCACTGATAAGAAAAAAGTTTATCTAACTCAATATACCTATATTGAGTATAATCTTTCTCTCAAAAATGAGCTTTATATATATGATAAACTTATTAGTCTTCCACTTAGTTTTTAAGAATATGAATGTTCTCAATAACCATAATGTCATATTAGAACTTTCACCATATCCTAAATTAGGTTGGAATTCTATACTTCATATATATTTCCATCACTTTCCTCAAATATTCGTCTTTGTAATCATATTAGGAAGAGATTGAATTATTGAAAATAGATTGCTCTCACTTGAAGGCAGATTACTCCCACTCAATAGAAGCTTAAACCAACTCTTATGTATTCAAAATTGATTCATCAATATACATCATATCAATTTTAATAATATTCTCTAAAATTTTTTCTCTTTCTAAAAATAAATAAATATCAAATGTCACATTAATATTCATCCAAAATCTCACATAAGTACCTTTTTGGACTGTCATGTGTATCTTATAAATATGCTCCTCATTTTTAATATACTCGTGTTCCTAAATTCATTATCAAGAACTTACATAGTTGATTATGAGTCTAAGACGACCCATACTTGGTTATCTACGTGCCTAAAGCTTATATATTTTGAAGGTACTAACATTGAGAGAACTCTATTAAGTGACTTGTTACAGTTAACCAATACTCTTCCCAAAAGAAAATGAGTAAATTATACTGCATTATCTCAAATCTCATCACATTCAGTAATTCCATTTTTTCCTTCCAATAGACCATCTAAATACACCATATAATTATTGGTGATTAAGGAATTGTCAATCAAATAAGGATCTCTTTCGTTACATAGATCACCGATATCTCGTGATAGAGATTCATACTATTAAATAGTTGTCAAAGTCTTCACTTCCATAATCTGATTTTCTAATCACTTTCAATAAAGTCTAAATCAATACAATATCTCCAACATATGAAAACTAGAGGGACAACTGAAATGCGTGAATCCATCTATAAATGTAATGAAAATATGAAATTCCATCTCTATCTCACAGAGAAATTCGGATGGATTAACTCTACGGAAGTTTAGCTCTTACAACTTTGAATGGTTTTCTTAACTCAAAACCCTAGACCATTACTCAAATATCCAGAACCATAACTAAACATCACCATTGTAAGTATGAATAATACTACCATATACAAGAACAAGCTGGAGACCATTCTTAGAAGAACAACAAGTGAGATTAAGTTTAGTGGAATCTTTAATACTATCTTAATATCAAATAGAAGGTTAGTATCTCCATTTTGCAATAGTATGTTGCACGTATCAGTCATATAAACCTTAACTCCATCTTCATTATTTATATATATCTCTTTTGTATTAAGTTAAAGATTCAATAATATACTAAATACACTTTTTGATTTCATATAAAGTGGTTTTTTTTAACTTTTGAATCTATTATCCACACAAGATAAGATCTAATAT